>JAHCHA010008750.1:0-26291 GCA_027742795.1 Vigna hirtella
AGTTTTCATTTTATAATTTTTGTCGTATATAATTTTATCTAATTTTCACACGCATAATGACATCCGAAGGAATTGGTAATTGGCCTAGAGGGTTTTTTTAGAGATGATGATTCAACATATGCAGATGATGAAATTAGAGAGGTTAGTGAAGATGGTGAAATTGAAGAGATCTTGAAATAACCTTTGCCTGAAGGTGAATATGTCAATGATTCAACTCTTTACAAAGACAAATTGTTTAATGACAAGTGTTTCTGATTTTTTCAATTGGGGCTACAGAGTAGGGATGACAGAGAAAATGTTAGAGTGAGAGAAAATGTTATCTAAACCGGGTTGGTCCACCAACCCACCTACCTAATTTTATTTTTTTAAAATTTAATTTTAATTTTATAAAAAAATATTTATTATTTTGTTTTTGTTTGAAAAAATTATTTAAGTTCCTTATTTTCAAAATTAATTAAACACTCTCATGTTGGGAGTAAAACCGGTTTAGATTTGAATTATAGAAAGTTTTTAATTTTTTTATTTAAAAAAATTGTAATTAAGTGAGCTAGTGAGCCAACCCGTTTACCCCCAACCCGTGGCGGGTCAGACCGGGTTCGAATTTTTCTGACTCGCTAATAAATAAGTCGGGTTGGGTTAGCTCACTAAGTGACCAATCCGTGATGGACTGAGCTGGGTCGAGTCGGGTGACCCGTTTTGACAACTCAATATATTAACTAATTATTTTGATTTCTAAAATTGGTTGGAGGTGATAATTTTCTTGCAATGGGTGATTCATCTAAGGAAAAAATATAATGGAAGGAGTAATTCTTTTTAATCAATTGAGGTGTTATTTTAGTAGTTTCCTTTAATTTATAGCAATAATGAAATTAAATGATATTGATTCCTTTAATTAATGTTAAAATTAATTATCTAGCTCATATTGTTTAGTGCATGTGTTAATTAAACCTTTTTATTTATGAATATCTGGCTGGGCAGCAATGATGCATGCATAGACTAAGGATATAAACAAAGTCTATTAATTAGTGAGGACTTATCTTTTGAGCAAAGAAGGTAAAATAAATACCTAAACCAAACAAATACTTGAGGCACAAGCCAACCAAACGTTTACATTGGTACAACACAAGACAAGGTGGCAGTGGTGACTGGTGGGTGAAGCAGAAGCACACCACATGAAACGCCAAACCAAATTCTACACCGCCCTTTAATTCTTTTCAGAACCCCACCCTTAATACTCTGCGCAGCTTCGTTTCTTTTCTGTCACCCTTTTTCGATTAAACCCTTGCCCTCTTCTCCAAGCAATCACACCCTCTTCTTTCTGCTCCTCTGCGTGAAGCCTGGACACCCCTTTTCGCCTCTTCACTCTTTCCCACCCAAAGTCTCTACCTTTATCAGTTTACCCGTCTTATAGTCTCCGTACAATGTACCCCGTGTCCCTTCTTTCGTCTAATTCCTCAATTTGAGTCACTGGGTTGTTCTTAGTTTTTGCTGATGGTTGAGGATGTTTGACTTGTGTTTCTCACTTGTTTGATTCTTTAGTCCTTTTTTCCCCTTTAATCCTTCAGTTTTTCTACCTCATAGACCTGGCTTGCTGCGCCTTCTTATTATTCTCTCTGGGTGTCGGAGGGTTTATTAAATTTAAGCAGATTGCCTGAAGGTGTTTCTGTGGTTCAATTTATGACTAATCGGATTAGACACTAGGTTAGTGGTTACAGAGAGCAGGGAATTCTTGTAATATAGTATGATTTTTTGTTTTATTCTGTGTCTTTGATTCAGAAATATTCATTTTGTTGGCCCTTTTTTAATGAAGCTAATTGCTTCCGGTGAGAAGAACTTGAGACTGAAATCGAACTCTTCATTTTTTGAGGGCACGAGGGGTTAAATGCAGACATTGAGGAGTATTGCTTTTTATTGAAGTTTCCTCATCGTCACCCAGCGTACTGTGAGTTTTGTACATTTGTACATTGATAAAGAGTGAACAGGTTCTTGTTGCAGTCTGCAGAACATCATCACTTTTGATCATTTGCAATTTGGGAATTTGAAGAAAGACCTCAGTTTGTGAGAAGTTAGTTATTTTAGCATCGATGATATTAACCAAGTGCTAATAAGAAGTATTGGATTGGTCATTAGGAAAAAGTGAAAGGAATTGCGCTGATAATTTACACATTTAACGTGAAGCACAAATTAATTCGATCCTGGAAAAGGATTGGTGTATTTGATATGAAGAATGAAAGGAGGTGATCATACTTTGGCACCGCAATGGTTGAAAAGCAGTGGAAATGACAGTAAAGTGACTGGTACAAACAACCAATTCACATCACCATACTCTGGTAATTGTTTATGCTTAGTGCTGAATACCCCATAATACTTAATAGCATGCTCTTATGTTTAAAAATAAAATTAGGAAAAGTAAGGAAGAAAAAATTGAGATTCAATTGTTCTTTTCTATACGTTAGTTGAAAACAAAAGAAATGGTATGGGGCAGGAAGCAGCTTTAAGTTTGATCCATGATTGTAGCCAATTTTCCATCCATTCCCATGCCCATTCTGGAAAGAAAGGGAAATTCTCTTGAATCTTTTAATGCTTGACAGGGAAATTCTCTGCATTGGAAAGCAAATTTTATTGGTCTTTTATTTTCTTCAACAAATTTTCCTATTAGGAACATTTATTCTTTTTCACCAACACATACCAGAGTCGTTATTTCGAAGTTAGGATCGTTTTATGCCAAATGTGAAATCTTGTACTTTGCTTCATCATGTATGATATTTAGTCCCCAAATATTGTGCTTGAGAAGATACTGTCATCCGTGATACTGCATAACTGAAATGGTTAGAATTTTTATGGTTTTTGAAAATATGAGATATAGAAATTTATAGAGAAACTTGTTTTATTTTATTTATCTACTCTGTATATAGAGCATAATGTGTTAAAATATCAAATATTTATCATAGATTTTCTAAATCTAAATAATAACTGAATATTTTCCTATCTTTATAGGAAATATATTTCTAAAACTGAAAGATTTCCTAAAAATAATTTAAATAAAAAAAGATATTAAGTAAATATTCTCAATAGAAGTAAACATCTATGAACAGTTTTGATAGTGTCAAATATCCTTCTTATGTCAGATCAAATGACTTACACCAGTCGGAATCCTAGCTTCTCAAGGCCACATAGTAGTTATGAGAGAAGCTGGCCTGGTATGGATGGGGAGAAAGATATTGACAGTGACGGCCTGACCTCAGCATCACATGATATTCCTATGACAGTTGGAATCAGAAGCAAGGCTATGATGATGCAGCAGTATAATATTTCTTCAAGCACATCTTCTATGGGCCTCAGTATGGCTGAGACATTGGCTCAGAGTCCACATCACTCTTACTCACCATCACAAGTATGTTTGATGTTGAACTCTATTTTAAGTTTTGCAATTGTTGAAATGTGTTTAGTGCTCTTATGGTATATTTTCCATACAGTTATCTTCTAGTACTCAAAAGCTTGAAGAGTTGGCCCTTAAGCAATCTAGGTTATTAATCCCAGTTACACCATCCACACCTAGATCCCTGGTAAGTGTTTCTTCTGCTTCTTTTTTCTTAAAATAATATAGTTATCAAAGCATTAATTTTAAATATATTGACTTTTTTCATAGAACAATTTATGGGTTTTATGCACAATAGAAAACTTCATGGTACTGTTATATGTTGAATTGTGATTGATGTTCCACCTGAAAATCTGCTAAACCAGAAACATTTTACATGTAAAATATATTTTCTTCCAACTTTAGTGATCTATGTTCTAATCAATGAATTATTTTGGAAGTGTTAAAGTCATAAGCATCTGTTTGTGGTATATACTTTTGATTGATTTTAGTTATGATTTATTTAACTCAATATATTGCCATATGCCTTACTAGAAATAATTATTAGTCATATTATTCAAGTTTGGATAGATGATATCATTCTCCTCCTTGCTGTCTATGAGGAGGTATACTACACCTGACTCATTCGGCTTTGTACTATTATGGAATTGACAGTTGTAGTCTACATGGCATAAAATCCTTTTTTTTTATTGTTCGTTCCTTTCGATGCACAAAATGTGAAAACTCATGAAAATAGGTAAAAACTATATTAAGGCTGCCATGCATTTCTTCACCCCTTCCAACCTTTACCTTATTCTTAATAAGAAAGAAAAATATCAGTGACCCAACTATGATGGGATAATACACCAAAGACATTTGTTTACTGATGCTGGAGGTTAAAAGATATGGTGGACCAATCGGATTGTAGTTGCACTAAAGTTCTGTCTACTTTGATGTATTTGCTTGCTTATTTTCATTTAATTGCTAAGAAGAGTTGTCTTTGAAGAATAACCAATAAAGCTTAACCATGAAAAGCTCAGAAGTACCTTCTGGATCAATTCTGTGTAATATCACGTTTTTCTTTAGGTATTAATTAGAGTTTGAACTACTGCAATGCAATAAAGGAAAAACACAGTCCGTGGTCTAATCCCTAAACTCTAAACTTAGTTATTTTCTTGTTAACATTGGTTATAAAGGCATATCTTTTGTTTCACTTCTGAAACATTTAAGATTTTTATATTTTCTGATTTGGATTGTATCATTTTTTCCAAAATAATATTGGTTTTTTGTACATGACCAATCTATAGCCGTTGAATCCTCTTATAGTATGCTTGATTGAGGACCCTCACCTTTGCTAAAGAACTTCTTATCTCTGTATTATCTAATCTCTGCTATGCTTGGTGCATTGATGCTCATTTCTTAGAAGTAAACAGTAACTTGGAGTCTTGTACCTAAAAAGTAAAACCATTGTGCGGTTCAAACTTTCTTGGACTGAATTTGTGGCTTGCTTTGCAATTTAAGTTCAATAACTGTGAGGAAATTTAGCATCACTAACTAGCAGTTAACGATTGTTGGAAGTTTTTGATGTATTACTAACTTTGGAATATGAATATGGTGAAGGCTGCTAGCTCTTTGGAGAAATCAAAGGCCAAGACAGGGCGGCAGCAGTATCCCTTCTACTCACGGCGACTTGGTTATTCATTACAGGGTGCTCATCCAAACTCAGATATACAGAAAACTAGTTCTGTTAATTCCCATAATTTCAGTGCTTCAAGAGAGTTGAATGGTGTCTCTTCAGTAGTGAAAGACAACTTATTAAGTCCAAATAGTAGATCATTGGCCGCCCCAGTTGGTGCCACTAGATCCACTTCTATAGCTGCTCCCTCTAGAAGCTTAGGTAACAACAATTCAACCCCTTCTTCATGGATAACATTGGAGAAGAAACCAACTTTTCCTACCCAGAGCAGGAATGATTTCTTCAAGAATCTTTCAAGGAAGAGTTCCATGGAAAAACCTTCTTCTGACGTGTTGCCAATTGACATGTCTTTTTCCTCGGAGAAGTCTGAAGCCAGCACAACAAATGTCTCTAGTTCTCCCATTCTGAAATCTAGAGATGCTTCTTCAGTGGATTCCTCTTCTCTGAACATGGTGAGTGACTGCAGCTCCATAATTACAGTGAACGACAATGCTGCCAATGAACCTCTGAAACCTTCAAGCAGTGGAGAGAATCAGCATATCAGCAATCCATTTCCTTTTACAGAAGAGGAAGAGATTGCATTTTTACGTTCACTTGGGTGGCAGGAAAGTGCTGGAGATGATGAAGGCCTCACTGAAGAGGAGATACAAAACTTCTATGAACAGGTTATTATTCTTCTTGAACTGTTTCATTGCTGTAATTAATTTACAATAGTTTTCTTATGATCTGTGCATTTGTTTCCTCTGCAGCACATGAAGTTACAGCCATGAACAATTATTCTGCAACATGTGCTTCAATGACAGAATGCACTGCTACTTGATTCCGTTGCTGGAAGATTAGGTGGAACTCCACAAGTAAATTATGTTTACAATTAGAAGTTTTTCTATTTTTTACTGTTATTTGTTAAAGATACAAACTCTACTACAGGTTTTAGTAGGCGAATAGAACTAGTAGGACAATAGAAATGCTTCACCATACTTCATTATCATTAGAAATAGAAAAAGGGCAAGAAATTAGTTTATTTTGTTCTTTTCTTTTGAAACCCTAAACTCGATTTTGATCCCGAATTGATTTAGGTTAAGGTTGAGATATGCTTACACTTGTACGCATATTCTGTGTTATAAGAGTATAAACTTCAAAAGAAAAGTGTTTAAAAACCTACAAGTTATATATTGTATCTATGAATATATGGACACTTCTTGAATTAAATTACTTAATTATATTTCTTTAAATTAGGTAGGGTCTAAGATAAATGAATTTGCATGAAAACATGTGACTCCTTATTTATTATGAGTTACATTATTTATTCAATATTGTTAAAATCTTATTTTTACAGTAATTGTTTAATTATACATTTACTTTCTTTCTCTTTCCATCTCTATTTATTATATAAAGAAATCAACCATTCATCATTAATTATTTTGCAGAAAGAAACCATGTGCATACAGTCAACGCTATCTATATCCATATGAAATTAGTATATTAAAGATCATATTAAAATGATATAAATCCTCAAAATTTTCAATAATTGAATTTTGCATTTTTTTTGTTATATAAAATTTTAAAGAGAAAATTATGTATAACTACAAAAATAAAGAAAACTTCTAATCTTAATTTTTTTAGTAAATTTATATTTATCTCACCTCAAATAAATAAGAGTTAGCAATCCAGTTACATAAATTTATAAAAAAATGTTCTATAGCTTTCTTAATCAGTTATTAAAAAACTTTAAGTTATTCACTTTTATATAATAATCTAGCGAGATGATTTTCTGATGACGTTCTTTCTCATTTTGTAGCACATGCCTTTTAAACTTATCTCAAGTCAAATCAATCATTTCAATCTTTTAATTACTTATTTAATCAAGCAGTTGGAGGTTGAGTTTATATTCAACTTCTTCCAGTATTTTAAACATTATTAATTGGAAATTTAACCGTTTTAAGCAACTTCAATAAATTTGAACATTTTATTATTCTTTTTAGCTTTTTCATAAAGTAATTTAAATTATGAAGTTTTAACTTTCATACTGTTTTATCTTTGAGTGTTGGATGGAATAAAATAATTTAAATTTGATGAACTTACTAAGAATATTTTAACTACTGTCAAATATAAAATGTATTGTAATATTAAATAATATTTAAAAACATCTTTTGTTAGATTTATAACTATTTTTTGTAAAAAGTTTCCGACTAACTTTAAAATTATTTTAATTAATATTAATTATAATTATTTTTATGATGTTCTTTTATCCAAATTTTACTGTTTTATTTTTTATTAATATTGATAAAAAAAACTATCCATTAAAGTAAAACATCAAAATTAACCAAAAGTCCGTAAGAATTAGTTAAAAATAGATTAAAACAGTAACAAACATGTCTATATAATATAAAAGAAAATATAAAAAAAAATTCAAATTCTTATATTTTATGTAACATCCACTATATTTATTAATTCATTATTTTTTATCAAATTCAAAATATATGCTAAGTCTAAATAAAGTATTATTAACTTTGTGATACAATTCAAATTCTTTAAACTTATTTAAATTTAATCATATTTAAAATGAAAATATTGTGAGTTGATCCTACCTAACACAAAAATTCTTCAAAAACTTAAAAATATATTTTTTAAATTGTGAAATGTATTCTTATTTATGTAGAAAATAATATATTCCACACGTAATTTATTTACGAGATCATTGCAGTCATTACTAACAATAAAAATAAAAGTAAGTTCAAAATCAAACACAATATATATAACTATTTATAAAAAAGATCATCTTAGACAATATTTTCAATCCACATAATTACTTAATTAATTTATTTATTAATCAATTTTCAAAAATAAAAATTTTAAGTAAAATTTGTATTAAAGTTCCTTCGTACTATTTCTCATGAATAAAATGTTCTACGCAGTCTCCTTAGGTGGAAATTTCAGCAGTAATTAAACCTCCTTGATGCCCTCCTCTTCCTTCGGTCACAGTAAAAATGACAGCTCGGGGCATAAATCGACATTAAATTACTTATTTTTGAGACGACTCAAATAAATATGGTTTCAAAATTGTTTTTAAAGGTTAGTTTTAATCGTTGTGGTAGCCTTTTTAGCTAACATAGCTCTCTATTCTACTCAGCTTTGTGTTGTTTAAAGCAATTTTTATATTAAATATCTTTTTTTGGTACTAAAAACACTAAACATATTCCAAAAGTTTTATTGTTGATGGCTTCAAAAGTGATGTGACAAATTCAAATTGGATTTGCATCTTGTTATAAGTTTTGTCTTGAACATTACATCTTCTATCAGATGAATGAATGTCATTTTAAAAGTAGATAGTTTGATAAAGATCGAGATTGCTTTCATTGATGTTTGATTCTTTATTTTACGAGAACACTTTAAAATTTAAGATTATTTATTATGAAAACCAAAAAACAGTTTTTAATATGAATATAATTTATAAATATTAGATTATTCTTAATGATAATATTAAAATAAAAGCGTTTTGATAATTAGTGATGGTGGGTGTGTGATGGGAAAAAAGTATGGGTTCTGATATTCCGTTCGGCCCATAATAGGTTTTGCAATAAAAACGATAAAAGGAGGAAGTCAAGGTAGTTTGGCAATGTTTAGACTAATTTTAAGAGTCCATGGATGGTCCCAACCACGCATGGAGGCAAAAGAGGCAAAAGAAAGTTGAAAATAACAAAAATAATTACACAAACTTTAAAATTTTCTCTTCACGACTCACTTTTACCTATTCGTTGAAATTCAGTGTTTATAACTAACATTTACTTATGTTCAAATTCAAATCAAAGCCACCGGTAATTTTACCCCGTAACCTTCATTTTTTTTTCATTATTAATAGCATTGAAAAAACAAATCTCCCTTTTGTGGCTTTCTTTCACCATGTCAATATCAATATATTTTTCAAACCCCAAATGTTGACTTCCTCTTTCCTAAAACGTTTTCATGGATTTGAAGATGAATTTTTATGAGAGTAATTTGAGTAAATTTAGAAAGAAAAAGAAGTGATACCACTAGTGCAATCAAGGTATACTGTCTCGGTCATTTTCACTTATAGACACCGGTTCTACGACCGGTGCATATTCAAACGAAGTAAAAAGAATGGATTTTTTGACTCGGTTCTGAACCGAATTAAAGGGATTCAGATTCTAACTCGGTTCACAGACAACCGAGGCAGTAAAGTTTTTTAATTTTTTTTATTTTCAACCGAGATCAGTGTTGTTATGTTTGTTTATTCTCTTTGTGGTTAAACTTCTTTCTCTTTTCTGTAATTTTCTTCATCCATGTCTTTGGACAAAATTACTTTGACAAACAAACTCAGATGTCTAAGAAGGGGGAACAGGAAGCAGAAGCAGAGAGAGCAGACGGGAGATCCAAACCAAAATCAGAGATCCAAACCAAAAATAAAAAATCAGAGATCCATTTTGACATCCACCTGCAAAGAAACAGAACCAAAAACCAAAAATCAAAAACCAAAAAACGCAGAAAAGGGTTTCTGCCATTGCAGCCGCCGTCGCGGGCTGTCTCGCCACCCGCCGCGGGCTCCCGCCGCACCGTCGCGGGCTCTCGCCGCACCGTCGCGAGCTCCCTCGCCGCGCCGTCGAGATCTCTCTCGCCTCGTCGCGCCGTCGAGATCTCTCACACCTCGCCGCGCTGTCGGAGCTCTCTCGCCTGGCCGCACCGTCGCGAGCCGTCTCGCCTGGCCGCACCGTCTCGCCTCGCCGTCCTCGTCGCACCGTCGCCGCACCGTCTCGTCTCGTCACCGTCAACGCCTCGTCTCGTCAGATCTCGTCTCGTCTCGCCTCGCCGCACCGTCGCTGCACCGTCGCCGCACCGTCTTGTCTCGTCACCGTCACCGCCTCGTCTCGTCAGATCTCGTCTCATCTCGTCTCGCCTCGCCGCACCGTCGCCGCACCGTCGCCGCACCGTCCTGGGGATGCAGAGGGAGAAGTCATCTGGTGAGAGAATGATGGAGTTGAGGGAGAGGGGACTGGAGAATGGGAGGGGTTGCAGGAGAGGAGAGGAGGGAGGGGATGAGGGAAAGTGAAACGTGAAATGGGAAATGGGAAATGAAACATTTAGAGTAGAACTGGCTCACTGAAAAGGTGCAACACATTACGCCTCGGTTCTGTTATTAACCGAGGCCGTAGCTCTTTCTGCCCTGCTTTACTGGAAAACGTGCAGGTTCTTGTGCCTCGGTCCTGCATCAACCGAAGCAGTATCAGATCCTTATGCCTCGGTCCTTCATCAACCGGTGTCGTAAACGTTTTATGCCTCGGTTCTTTGTATACCCGAAGCATATAATTTCATCTTAATTTCCAAACTGCCACCGCGTCTTTAAATGCTTCGGTTTCTACAAAACCGCGGCATATATCACGAGTTAAAAAGGTGTTTTTTTACTAGTGTACATATGTGTTATATGTGAGATTTGTATGTCACGTGTGCCATTTTTCCATTTTCTTTTTATGTTTTTTTTTTCCTTCTCTTTCAAACAGCATAAAATTATTTCAAATAACAATCTGATTTCATGTGATGAATGTGACGTTTTTCATTATAGAAACATGGGAGTAAAAGATAAACACAAGAAAAATATTCAATCTTTGATCTTTTTCACTCCTCATTTTCTTTCTTATATATTTTCATCCTTTCACACTCACTCCCTTCAATTTAATTTTTCCCATCTCTCTCTTTCTCCATGGAGTGTATATTATAGATCCACGTGTAGTCATGAGAAGTATATAAATGTATATAGTTGAATCCATGAGAACAAATCCGACTTTGACAGAAACATGTGTTACGAATAAAATTGAGCATTAAATTTCAAATTCATATGTCAAATAAACCTTTTTTATGCAAGGATGGAGATGGAAAAAATCTAAATTCATATAGTCAAGATGGGTGTGGAAATTTTATTTAATGGAAACATAGATCTATATGTTCACAATAGCCTGAAAATTGGGTGGGCAAAGAGGATTATCCTGACCTTCCATTTTTGTTTAATAAATTAAAAATCAACCTCTCTCTCTCTCTTTAAAGAAGAAAGAAGTAATATACAATTGAACATCTTTTTGTTAGTTGAGTAATTAATAACAAACAATACAGTGTTTAAAAGTATTTCCTTTTATTTCAATGGTTAAATTATCGACATGGTTTACCATGTTCAATGTTCTTTTTCTGGTTTTGGTGTATTCATCACTTAACTTATCTTTATGTATCTCGTTAAATTTGACCTTGTTGGACTAATGTATTTGGGTTGGAATACCTTTTCTACTCTCTTTTAATAATATTTTGTTCACAACTAAGAAAATACGAAACAATACATATATATATATATATATATATATAGATATACACCTTATTCTTTTATATCATTAAATTAAATTCTTTGTAACTTCAGCCTACAACAATATATAATTACTGGTTAAACTCCTTTGGTCGTCCCTATTTATGTGTTCCAGTTCAATCCTCGTTTTATTAGAATTTTCAATTGAGTCCTAAAAAGTGTTAATTTGAATCAATTGGGCCCCTGCCGTTAAATTGGCTTAACGTGGTTAAGTTTTTTATGACCTGGCACCTTGACGTGGTATGTTTTTAGTACGTGGCATTCACAGAGGTTTATACGTGGAATTTCATAACATTAAACATTTTAAAATTAGAGTTTGTTGGTGGAATTTCTGGGTTTTGCTGTGTGCAGGTTTTATGGCAGCGCATGAAGGTGGTTCTTGAGGAAGATGATTCGAACAACGACGAATTGTTATGGCTATTGACAACGGCGATTTGCGACGAAGAAGTTGCTATTGGAGGTTTATTGCGTTTTGTGATTCTTGCGAGAGAACATAATTTGCTCGTGATTTGACCTCGCCTCTCTGGTCCACGATTAGGGCTAAAAAATGGTAGAGGACGAGATGTTGATGGCGGCCTAAAGGAGATTTTGCGGCGACCTGAGCTCAAACGCGATTTAGGGTTTATCTGCGTTTGATTTGGGGTTTTCTGTGGCGGGCTGAAGGAGATTTCTATTGCTCATGCTGTGTATAACACTATCTTTTGGCATTATCAAGGTTCGTGTTTTCTATCTGACATTAGAGAAAAGACAATTAATAAACATGGGATTGTCCAACTCCAAAAATTACTACTTTCTGAAACATTCAAAGAAGGTATTAAAGTGGGAGATGTCAATAGAGCAATACCAATATTAAAAGGGAGACTTCAACAGAAGAAGGTCCTTTTAGTTCTTGATGATGTTGACAAATTAGAGCAGTTAATAGCTTGCGAGTGCTAGACTGGAGTTGCTATCCTTTGCCATCTTTACCTTCTAATTTCAATCCCAAACGTTTTGAGATACTCCTTCTGCCTGAAAGTTGCCTTCAAATGTTGAAACCACAAAAGGCATGTTTATCTGTCAAATTTTTTGGTCTAACCATGAGTTTCTACATTAAAAGATAATAACTTGACCCATTCGATTTTTATGTTGCAGATGTTGGAATCATTGTTTGTAATAAGCCTTGAATATTGCAAGTTCTTAACTGATCTACCGAGTCTATGAGGTGCACTATTCTTAACAACTCTGCGTCTCGATAATTGCTGTAATTTAGTTAACATTGATGAATCAATTGGGTTTCTTGATAAGCTTCGCTTCTTGAGTGCTAGATTATGCGGCGGCCTGAGCGCAAATGCGATTTGCTCACATCCATTACTCTTCTACTTAAACTCTTCTATTCCCTCAAATAATCATCATATTTTTCTTCTACCCCTCTTTCACTTTCTCCCAAATCAATTATCCTTCTCAAATGAGTAACCCTGGAAATGGGGAATCAAACACCCAGATCCCTGAAGACGAAAAAAAGTTTTAATTTTTTCAGGTACAATTCACTGATCATTCATGTTCAATGCCCTCTCCGGCATGGGTGGCGGTGGCCAAGTCAACTCCTCCGCTTACAATAACGCTATGAGAGATGTCCTGTTCTTGTTCAGATTTTAGAAACCCTATTTGTAAAATGTTTATTTTATCAAGTTCCACGAACAAAAGTCTGAGAATGCCACGTTTAAAAAACTTGACACGTCAACCTCGCACCTCATAAAAAACTTAACCCTATTAAGCCAATTTAATGGCAGATGCCCAATTGATTCAAATTAGCACTTTTTAGGACTCAATTGAAAATTCTAATAAAACGAGGATTGAACGGGAAAAAACCCACATAAATAGTTACGACTAAAAGAGTTTAACCATAATTATTGGGTGTTATTGATCTACCACGTTTAAAAATAAATGAGAAACAAATCCCAGTACACAACATAAAGATAATTGGCCAAGAAGAAGGGGAGAAAGTTCGTTTTCTAGTTAAAGTTCGATGAAAGAAAATAGTGTGTGGGACACGATAGCATGATGTAATAAATAAAGAGCTAGAAAAGTGTGTGTGTGTGTTTAAATGTCCAAGAAAATATCATAAACAACTTTGTATATAAATAGATTAATGTATAATAAATAAATCTGTTTACTTTACAGAAAGAGTTTACTGCGAAAAAATGGATTTTTTTTTTGTTGATTATTAAAGTATAACGTGGGAGGTAGTATAGAACTAAAGTATATATTATATACAACTAAATATAAAGTAGGAGTTGAGATGTAAGGGAAGTTAAATATGGTCTTAGAGTTGACAAAATCAAGATCTGATCCCAAGGTTTTTTTTTTTTTTCCTTCATATGGGATTTCGTACGGGGCTCATATTCCGTGGTAATAGATGATGTAACATTAACTCAAATATTATAATTAATCAGCTGCATGTTAAGGTTTAGAATAATATATTTTTCTGTATTTTTCAACTGTATAAAAAAGATGGAATGAATCTCGTCAAATTGTTCGCCATTAGCAGGCACATGCAGCACGAGTGCCCCCTTCAATGTTGAACAAATGGCTTATCTTTTCCAGTGTAAAAGGGCATTGGTTTTCATGCGAGTCATGCCCTAACATGCACAGATAGAGATAAAAAGAGAAGCATGCAATTCATGATATAGTGCATGCCCTAGCGTGTGCCCTAGTGTTAGTAATGAAAAAAGGTTTGTATTATTAGCACGCTGGCTTCAATTAAACATGATGTTAGGCGGCTTAATTACGTGGTCTAAAAGGATAAAAATAAAGCCTATATATGTTATTTTATGCTATGTAATAATGTCAAAAAATCACCTTTTTTTCAGTGCACTGGTTGATTTGATTCTTGATCACAGAAAGGGCAATTATAAAAGGTCAATGACCCAGGATGGCAATGGTTATTTTTGTCTTTTTGGCATTGGGAGAGGGTTCACTTATCAAATATAGTAGGGTGCCCACTTGCCTGTTTTTATTAAATTTTAACATAGAAGCTTATAGAGTGATTAATTTAATTGGAGGTTCATTAAGAAGCCAACTAAAGTCAAATCATAGATGCGTCCTTGTGTGTCCAAGATATAAGAAACGTCTTCGGGACGAGGGAATTGACTTTGGTGCCTCAAAAGTGGCGTATATACTTTTTATATATAAATCATAAGAGAGGACAAAGGAGGAGATTCTTCAGAACCTCTCAACCTTGTCCTAATTCATGGGTAGAAGCCAAAACCCCACAAACATGGAAATTGATCTATCTTTGAAGATAGATGCTGATGATGGACAAAAACCACAACTTGATGAGCAAGTCAAAGAGTATAACGACGAACAAAAAATGTCACAGATTCTTGATCATAACAAGGAAGAAGTCCCTGAAGCTGCAGCTGGTGAAATAGAAGATGATGCATCAGTGGTACAAACATCTTTTCAAGATAACACAAAAACAAAAGAGGTACTTATAATTATATTTTCATTATCAACAACCAGATCCAAAACCATATCCTCTTTCTTATACCTCTTCTACCTCCTCAATTTCATTATTCTGAATGAGTAAACAACAGCTAAAAATGAATCTTTTGACTAACTATTTTCTCAGTTTTTCTTATGCATATGCCTGTGTAACTGATCTTGAAAACACAGAATTCTTTTGATAACTTTGTTTGAATAAATACCATATATGATACATATGCTAGACCTGTTCGATTAGAACGTTAAAGAGTATGGTATTTTCCTCCAGTTAAGTGTCCTACAAATGGAGATGGAGAGCATGAAAGAGGAAAACAAAGTTCTGAGGAAAGTTGTAGAACAAACAATGAAAGACTATTATGATCTGCAGATGAAATTCTCAGCTATCCAGGAAAACAATAAAAGAAAGGTAAATCCTATTATATTCATATTTTGACTTTAATCTATATTTATTTTTTCTATATATAATAATACACAGATCCCATTTTTATAGGATCATGAAATTTCTCTCTCCCTTCAAGACATTGCCACCACCAGCGGTGAAGGATCATCGAGAATTCTTGAGATCGTGAATAAGAAAATTCAAAGGGCTCCATCTCCTCCAAACACTGATGATGACAGTTTAAGCGAGAGTGAATTGGGTTTATCACTGAGGTTGCAGCCAAGCACAAGTCAAAAAGAAAGTGATGTGGGAAACAAGGAAGACAGAAAAGATCAGCAATTGGCAAGTTTTGTGTCAGTGCAGAACAAACTACAGCGGACACATGAGTTGCCCGGTATCACTACCCATGCTATCTCCCCTCCAAACAGAAAGGCTAGGGTTTCGGTTAGAGCAAGATGTGAAGCTGCCACAGTGAGTTCAAAATCTATATATGTATTCATAATTAATGCAGTTTTCATGATACCATCATTGTCTGTATGATTGGATTCACATTGAACTAATCATCTTAATGTTGTGACAGATGAATGATGGGTGCCAATGGAGAAAATATGGACAGAAAATTGCAAAGGGAAATCCATGTCCACGAGCCTATTATCGTTGCACTGTAGCCCCAGGCTGCCCCGTTAGGAAACAGGTAATTCTTTTACATGCACACTATCCCCGTGTTTGTTTTCGACATTAAAGTTTCACACTTTTCAAGAAAAAACACATTCTATGTATACCTTGTTAGGGTTAATTTAAGCACATGTTTCAATTAAGTTCAAGCCTTGTCCTTTTTTTTTTGTGAAGGTTTCGTGTTATTTAATATCTCTTCAATTCTTGCGTTTGTTAAATTTATATGTATAGGTACAAAGATGCATAGATGACATGTCGATTCTTATTACAACCTACGAAGGGACACATAATCATCCACTTCCTGTGGGTGCAACTGCCATGGCTTCTACAGCTTCTGCAGCAGCTTCCTTCATGTTGCTAGATTCAAGCAACCCTATTTCAGATGGCACTTCTAGTTTCACTCAAGCACCCCTTCCTTACAACGCCTTCCACCCGTTAAACTCAGCTTCGAATTTCAGGAGCATAAACCCCAATGATCCATCAAAAGGGGTTGTTCTTGATCTTACAAGCAATCTCAGTGAACCACTACGTTTTTCAACCGGTAGCTCCTCAAATACCACAACTGACACCCGATTTTCTTGGATGCCAAACAAATACCATGGTGGTGGTGCAATCTCAATGAACAACAATTTTCACAAGCCTAGACCAGTGGACATTCATGATAGAATGTGGAAAGGAGAAGAAAGCAAGCAACTTGATGAGAATGTTTCTGCAATTGCCTCAGATCCCAAGTTTAGGGTTGCTGTTGCTGCAGCCATAACATCTCTCATGAATAAAGAGAGCCACAATGCTACTCATCCTATAGGGACTTCATTTGGTCCTAGGAGTGGCCAAAATGGTAGCTAGCTTTAGCTCTAGCTGGTAACACCAACTGGGTCGTAGAAATCTCTTTCAAAAATTGATAAGCCACACTTGATTTTTCAGCTTGAAGATAAGAGTAAGTTGAAGACAAAAGGGAAAGTTATACTTTAGACATGTTCAATAGACTTATCAGACATTACATTTTATATATGTATCTTCGTATAAATAACATACAGGGGTGGTTTCTTCTGTTTTCCTTGTAAAATTTTTGTGTTATTAATTGTTGTTGGTTGTTGTGAAGTAAGGTTTGGGTAATTAACTAGTTGGATGCCATACACGTGGAAAAGGGCTTTTAACTAATGCAGTTAGCATGGCTCAATTATTAAAGTATTGCATAGTCTTTCTTAACTGTGTTTTAAGTCTATATAATTGCACTAATGTGGTTTCAAGTTGATAGTTAAAGATATTTTATTCTTGTGTATTAATTTTTTTTTTCTTTTTTGGAGGGATCCGTGATATATAGAAAATGAATATGGTTACGCGCTTCAATTAATTAATTGAGAAAAATTGCTACCTTAAGTTCAAATCCAGTTCAAAAGCAAGTGTTAATTAATGTGCATGTGTTCACACAGGTAAAGTAATTATCTGTCACTAATTAGTTCTTTGTATTTAGAATGTGAAGATGATGATGAAACGGAAGACTAAAGGCGTATTTGATTTTTATTTATTTATTTTATTTTATATAATAAAGAAAACAAATAGTTATACTATAGTAAGTATTAAATTCATACCATCACTTTGTTATGAAATCCTTTCTTCATTATTAGAAATATAGTAAGTGTTAAATTCATACTATCACTTTGTTCTGAAATCCTTTCTTCGTTATTAGAAAGAAATCATGATAAACTTACATACAAAAATAAATTCGTAGGTAATAATATTCGTATTGTAAATTTTAATTTAATTACAAATTTAAATTCATAGGTAAATAACAGGAGTTACAACTTAATCTCTTAGTGAGATGATCATTAGAAAAAATAATTTGTGATATTAGACATGCTTCCTTCCCACATGCTCATGATAATTTGTGTAATGATACAGAAAGACTTTTGTATTAAGAATGTATTAAGTTAACTCTATCATCAATAGTATTAAAATTGTTTAATGTGAAGACAAAAAATGAGTGGACTAATAAAAACTTCACAAAATTGCTTGAGTTGTTGAATGATGTGTTTCCTAAAGGTAACACATTGTCAACACACAATTATGATCCGAAGAGATATTATATCTGATGGGTATTGAGTATCAAAATATTCATGCATGTCTAAATGATTGTGTCTTGTACAAGAAGGAGTTTGACAAATTACATCAACATCTCACAACATGGAGTATCACAATACAAATAGAAAGATAGCAATTCTAAATCTAATAGTAAGAGTTATCCTACAAAAGTCTTGTGGTATCACGATTGGAAAGTTTATTCAATAATACAAATGATGCAAAACTTAGTAGATGGCATGTAGATAGACATAAAAATGATGGTCACTTTAGGCGTTCGACGGATGGTTTGCAATAGAAGAAAATTGATTCCATGTTCCCAAAATTTCTCCAATGATTAAAGAAATATTAGGTTTGGACTTGTTACAAATGAATTATGTCAGAAAAGGCTTTTTATATCGATTTTTGAACAAATATAGAAACATGGGATATAAAAAGTATTCAAGTTTTTATACCAATTGATGGAAGAAGGATCCAGCTGATTCTGGTGCAAGATGGAATCAACGGAACTTCTCCTAGGAACTTCTGGAATCTGAACTAGAAAGGAGGATGAACATCATTTTGTTGCAGCGGAAGAAGATGAATTATGATGATTATGACCGGAGGAAGCATAAACTCTGGAACCCACTCTTCAAACAGTGTTCGGTGACTGGATTGAAGGAGAGTAGATGATTCAGTGATGAAGATAAGGTTGAGGCAAAGGAGGATTGAATCAAACAGTGATGCGGTGAAGAAAACAGATGAATCGGTGATGGAGAAAATGGAATGAAGGAAGTGGTTTAGGTGCTGAAATATGATACAGAATGTGTAGAGGAATGCTAGGAATGGAAGCCTAGCTAGGGAGAGAGGCTAGAGGAAACTCTCAGGCTCTCTCTCTCGGTGACCTTCAATAAGAAGAAAGTTCTGGACAGCATCAACAGAAAACAATTCTTCATTCAAATCAAAGGTGTCGGTTACAAGCAATGGAGCAAGGTATTTAAAGGAGAAACAAAGCTCCTGGTTCACGCATACACTTAGCTACGTTAGCTATGATGCAAGGGCCAGCTGTGCAAGTGGAAAGAAAACGTGAGTGGCTACGTGGCCTATCAAACAAGAAGCTGGTGAAGAAACGTGAGTGGCAACTGGTGCATTTGTTGACGCTGGGCGCAAACCCTCATCTGCTGAGCACTAGGCTTTCTTTAACTTCAACCAAGCTACTGGTTGGAATGTGACTCATGTGGGCTTCCAAAGCAGCTTGCTATGCATCCAAGTGAAGATTCCAACATTCCTCTAAGTGAAGATTTGGCTTGCTTCTTCATTCTTGATGTTTCCTTGCTTCTTGATTTATCAAGTTTCTTGGCTAAACAACTCCTTGGCTGGTTGTTTCATGATCTCCTAGCTTTATTAGACCCTACAAAACACATATAAACATATTAAAGAGAATTCTACTAAGACTTAGAGAAAGAAAATTAAGAAAGAGTCTTTAACAATCCTTCTTCACTTCCCTTTCTTAGCCTTAGCTTAAGTTGATACTTCTTTGAATGGAATGCCCTAAATGGGTTTCCATCACCAATTCTAGGACAAATATAAAATATCTCACTTTTATATTGGTTATTTCTATAAAAAGTCACTTTTTATAATTGTTATTGTTAGAAAATATATAAAAAGTCTCACTTTTTATACTTGTTCTATCAATAACTTGTATAAAAAGATGAAGATGACCATAAGAAGTTTTCATTCACAAAAGTAAAATTATCAATGAGGTTTACGTTATTGTTTAAATAAAGTACAATTCTTGTAATCTAACAACAAAAAAAGAGCAAGTGCAAAAATAAATAAAAAACATCTTTATTATAAAAACATGGGTAGTGATATAGAGTTTTCCTAGAGTTTCTTCAATTTTCTCTCCCTTGCCCACGCCAATAATTACCTTTTCCTTGTCCATGCCAAGAATATCTCATTCCTTGTGATTTTTATTGTTTTTCAATGGAAACTTGCAATGCTTTATTCTCAAACAAAATATTTTTCGTGAGTTGTCTTTCTTGATGAATAATAGGAGAAAAAACCTTTTTATATTAGGAACATCAAAAATGAATCTGAATTTTAATAGTTTCATATATTTCTCATAACCCTTTCAAAAATCACATTACATATTCAAAGTATCTGGATTTAACAAAATCTTACTTAGAGCACAAGAACAAAGAGTTTTACAAATACAACATGGGTATAAGTCTTAGAGATTTCAATTCTTCCCAAATAATTTTAATTCCAACATGGAATATTAAAGATTTGTGCAAGAAAGGAAATACAAGACAAAAACAAGTAAAATTGGGCAAGAAACTAAAGGAACTTCAAAGTTTTATTAAAATCAAGAAATGTAGTACAAATTGTTATCAGAAATTACCAAAGGAAGGCTCGCGACCTATCACTGCCAATGAGTAGCCTTTAACAATCTCCAACAAAGAAAAGGAAAAATTCACTCTCAACTCTGATCCTAAGCAAGAAAGAAGACTAATTTTGCCAAAAAAAAAATGAAGAAAGGCAAGAACTACACTACTCTTCTCAATAACCAGCATCTAAATCTGAGGAAAGACTATGAAAAGTTAGCCTAAGAGACTATATACACTTCTTTTTATAGGAAACTAAAGAAAAGAAGAAAAAGGAAGGATCAAACCCAAACCAAGTTTCCCGCATACCCTTCTCTTCTTTCTTCGAACCACTCATTCTTCAATCACGCACCACTTTCTTTTGTTCACCCTTTGATCCATTTCAACTCTTGAAAATAACCTCTAGTCAATTTGATTTGAGCCTCAGGTGCCTATTCTCAAAGCTCCTCTTCGCGTTTTCTCTTCATCACCATGAACCCTAGCTCGAAGGGTTTCAAATTTGGGGGAAAAATCCAAATGCTTGAGCCATTTTTTGCCTCTTGCCTTCAATTAGCTCCCTCATCCCCTAAAACCCATCGTTTCATTAACACCAAAACGTTGTTATTTTGCTCTAGGGCATTCAACCCTCTTTGGTTAACCAATTTCAACCCCTTTGAGTAGTGTCTTATCTGCAATAAGAGGAAAGTTAGAAAGGTCAATCAACAAATATGTAAAGAAGAGGCCTGCTTAAGCAAAAAAGGATATTTTTATTTAGAGTTTGGCTTAATGTCATTTTTGGTCCCTATATTCGTCAACTTTGTTCGATGTGAGACTCATTTTATTTGAATCTTCAATGTAGTCCCTAATTTCATAATTTATGTTCAATTTGGTCCTCTTTTGCTGACGACGTCTAAATCGTTAACGACGTAGAATCCACGTAAGAAAAATAGAATAAGCTGTTACACAATAGTGTTCATAGTGGCTGACTCATATCATCATCTCGTCACGTCATCACATCTTCCCTAAATTAAAAACCCTAATTTATGTAGGTTGTGGTTGATTATGATTTCTGTAGGTTTTTGTGATTTAATGGAAAACGATTTGGGGGTTTCGCTCCTTGCAGATGGTTTTGAATCATCAATGGAGGTTGAACGAGTTCAATGGTGGTGGAATTTGGAATTTTGCAAGTTTTCTCATAAGAGGCGCCATTTCGTGAATTAAGGGTTCATTTCGAATTGGGTTTTTGGAATTTGTGTTGATGATGGTTTCACTTTGCAGGTTCTCGCGAAATTGAAGTTCTCCTGTTCACGATAGAGAAGATCAAGATGGTGAGATGTTGATGGTGGTCCTCATGGTGCATAACTATTTGGGCTCACAATTTGGGTTTGATTGGTTCTAGTGGAAAGTTTCTTTTGCAGATTGGGTTTCCTGATTGATTCGTGGTGGCTTGTGCGGTTGTTAACGATGAAACTCATGGTGGTCCGACAACGTGAAGAAGATGATGGCATGAGTGTGGTGCACACCGACGCGGTGGTGGAAAGAAAATTAGGATTCTGTCTTAGGGAAGATGGTGATGACGTGGCAAGATGTGTGACAACTCATTCCATTTTTTTACGTGGACTCTACGCCGTTAGCAATTTAAATGTCATCAACGAAAAATACTAAATTGAACACATTTTACAAAAAAGGAATTACTTTGAACATTATTAAAAATGAGTCCCACATTAAACAAAATTGACGAATATAGGAACGAAAATGATATTAAGCCTCATAATTTCTTTCTAAAAATGCAAAAGACAATTTATTTAAAAATATTTTAAGCATCTAAAAACACACAATTAACAACATTTTTACAAAAATCAAGATTTAAATCAAAAACTCAAAACTAATCTAATTCTAGAAACTTAACTAAAATGAACTAAAAAAGAATTCTAAGACTAGAAAAAGAGGGAAATGTGGAGAATTATCATAGGGTTCGTGCTTCCAAAGAAAATCAAGGTGAATCCTTTGGAGGGTCCGAGCAGAGTTGAACCAGAATTTGAACCTTGAATGAAGCTGGCTATAAGGGTTTTCCAATGGGTGCGAGCTAAGGAGTTGAAGAAGGCTGGCTCGGGTTCTCTTTCCTCCCTTTTTCCAATTTTTGTTCCTTTAAATAGATGTAGAGAGTAGAGAGTGAGGTGTGTGTGATGAAACTTCTTGTGTGTGTAATCCGGAGTTGTGTAGTATAGTGCATAATGTAGATAGAACAGAAATGTGATTCATTTTCTTCTTTCAATATTTTTCATAGAAGTAGGATAAAGTTCTCCATTTGAGAGGGGTGTACAAGTGAATCTTGTTTTGTATTGGGTTCAACAGTTTGATATAATGAGAGTGCAAATGCATGACTGCAAAGTAACCTTGCAAGCGTTCTTGACCTACTGTACTGAGGCTTAACATCATAGGATCTCTAGAGTGAAAAGTAACCTTGAGAGCCTCAATGTAATGATCTGTAGTTTTCATCTCAGAATTTAATACAATACAATACAATCTTTATTCTTTATCTTGTTCTTCCATTCAAGTTTTTGTTATTTCCTTTAAATTTTATGAGTTTCTTTTATTTTTCTTGCCTCTTTACATGTTTCAATCTTGAGTTTTGATGTATCCAGTGCTTTTATGCCTTAGTGTTCTTGTCCATTTTTAATTAGTTTCTTTCATTGGATTTCAATTGTTGCCTTGTTCTTTAGTTTTCTCTAGAAAAATGAGTAGTATCTGATTCATGTTTAATGCAGCTGTTATGCCTTGTTCTTCCTTTCATTTTTCTTGCCTTTTAATCCAAACTAAACCTTTTGAATGATTGGAAATTTGAATTGGTAAAATCTGAACTTTTTGGTCTCTAATCAGGAACCTATACACTAGTGCAGAAAGGACATTTAACGCCTGTTATTTTGGCCTTTTAACGTCAACTCCAGAATCGACGTCTTTGTGGGTGACGTTAATCAAACGTCGGACACAAAACAGGCCCGACGTCTATAAAGACGTCGGTTACTGCATGACCCGACGTCTAAAGGGCTCCATAGACGTCAGTTACTACATGACCCCGACGTCTAAAGAGCTCCATGGACGTCGGACATTGCATTAACCGACGTCTACTGCAGCTCGTGTCTTTGGGTAGCATAGTAGCACCTTCTTCTCTTTGCTAGTTTCGTCATAGAAAAGGTTGCGTCTTTTGGATCTCTTATGGCATTTCAACCGAAAACCGAATCTGGGTCCTTGCCTAGTTCCATTAAAACCGACAATGAAAACGAACCGTGACAATAGAACTAGGCAAGGACCGAAGTTTGGTTTTGGGTTGAAACGCTATAAGACATCCAAAAGATGCAAGCTTTTCTTACGAGGAAACTAGCAAAGGGAGAATGCGGTACAACGCTACCCAAAGACACGAGAAAAACTGCATCAAAACACAACAAAAATTCATTTTAATTGGTTCAAATGAAAGATAATCAACCAAAAACTAATATAATCGGAATAAAAGTACGTTTAAACAGTTCAAAAGAGACAAAAACGCACCTAGAAAAGCAATGCCGCGGAGAGAAAAGGCGAGAGAAGGAAGAAGATGAACTGCTCGTAACAGCGGGTTTCATGTCTCATTTAACAGCAAACTAGACGTCGGCTCCCCAGGTGAACTGACGTCTATTCTAAACTAGACGTCGGGGCCCTCACTAATATGACTTCCAAAACAACTTTCGTCAGGCCATTTAGACGTCGGTTGACGTGATCCGACGTTTGTACGGCGGAAAAAAATAACTTTTCATCTACCTGTCAAACATATACACGTCCGTTAAGAGGGGCACCGACGTCTATAATCGAATATAGACGTCGGGGTGGCGGGATCGAACGTCTCTAAGGCGGAAAAAAATTGACTTTTCACCTACCTGTCAGGCATTATAGACGTCGGGACCCCTCCTAACAGACGTCATAATGCCCACTTATTTACGAAAATGCCACCGGTCAATAATTTACGTTGGTTATTTTGTTGTCCGACGTCTACGGGATGACGTTAAAGCTCAATTCTGCACCAGTGATATGACCTCAAAAGTGGGTCTTTCATACCCAAAATGTCTTTTTGAGAAAGATTTCAATCTAGCAAACCAATTAAGTCAAAAATATAATTCTGGTTTTGATTTGCTTTCTCTGTTTATGTAATATCTTGCTATTAGTAGATTATAGGTTCTGATTTATTTTTAATTTCTACTACAAGATTAGGATGATTTGGTTTCAATCTTATTGTAGTGGTAACCTAAGCCTAGTTCATTGTGCATTTCAGATTCATTGATAAGTTTCACATCTGCATTATTACCCATGATTTTAATTACTTTGCATAACATATCCACAATGCATAATCTCCATTTTCCATTCTAGGATTGGGCTGTTAGGTATTGGTTCTATTTACTGTTATTTGGTAGGTTCATTTGGTGACTTTGATAATCTAACCCACTTTCATATCATGGCTATAGCATTGCACTACTTTTCTACAAGTCCGTGACAGCACATGCACTTCACTAGATGAGGCCCAACAATAAATATTAACTTTTGCATATACCCACTTAATCATCTTGTATTTTCCATTTATTCCATCTTGTTGCATTTGTTGAATCATCCCTTACATGTTCTTTTGCCTACTTGCATCATATAGTCCATAACTTTAGACATTGATGCATCATTCATGGTATAGCATTAGCATATGCATACATTTAGAACAATTTTAGTAGATTCTTATAGATATTTTCATTCTTGCATTCTGTTATTCTTACATTCATTTCCATTCCCCCAATGCATTTCCTTTTCTTTTAGAACCTAGGTTAACTTAGAAAATCTAAGAACTTAATAAAGATTTAGATTGATCCCGAGGTTTTTTTTCTATCCTACATTAGGGGATACTTTGGTTTGTTGGTTTTTTCAACATGAAAAAGATTTTCAACACCCTTGAGACTCTAATAAAGTTTTACTAACCATTCTTTAAGTATTTATTTCTCATTTACCATCATAATACTGATGACAAATTTATGAACACCGAAATACGACGCCACAAACTTGTTGAACAATCGGCAAGTGTGACCGAATCGTTTCAAGTAATAAACTCGGTAAGACCAAGTATCGTTCTCCCAAAGGACTCACGGCCTAGTTAGTTATTTGATTCGTTGATTATTTAAGACTTGTGAACAAATTCTTGTGGTTTCAAATGCAAAAGACAATAAGTAAATATGTATGCATGAGTTTGATCAATGGCAAAAAGGAACACAAACACGGGATGAATTATATGGATGAGTATGTTGTTGGGGTTATCAATTTCATCTTATCCACTCTCATATATTTTAGGAATTCAACATTCTTTTCATCATTGTTAATGCCACTCTCTAAATTACCTTGCAAGAAGGCCTATCCCTAATTACGAGTTCATACAATTCCTAGCATTCCTAATAATTAGTTCTTTTAGTGCAGGAGCTTAACGACAACCAATATACTATTGGGAGAAATTCCCCGGATCTAGACTTCCCCGTACGTTCCCGTATCGACAAAATCAATAATCATGCATTGAATGAGTTAAACAAAGCAAGCATTGAGCAAAGAGGAAAAACCCTAACTACTGATGAAAGAAAGCATAGGTCTTAAATATAAGATGTAAAAACAAATTCCATATATGAGAGTTTCACAAGACTACATTGATTCCCCAACAACAATACAAGGTTTAGTTCACCATATTCATGGTGAAACTAGATGAGCAATAATGAAAGAATGGAAGAGATAGAAAAACCCTAGAAAGAGAAGAGGAGAGCCGTCACCATCTCCCAATCTACCCCCAAGGGGTGAAAAGTGTGTTTCTGCTTCCTCCCAGCCAAAGATACAAACCCTAGGAAACCCTAAAGCTTATATACTAT
>JAHCHA010008754.1:0-11472 GCA_027742795.1 Vigna hirtella
CACAAAAACACTGAAATCAAGCATAAACCTGTCCAGCTCTCTTATTTATGAAAATATGAACAAAAGCATGATTTCAAGCTAGTTTCTAAGTGTTAAAGGTTGCTTTTAGTATCAATTTTAAGCATGAAAATAACAGTTTTTCAACTGTTATCAGCAGTACAAAGCTGGAAAGTCTTTCAGACCACCACCACCTAAGATGCTACCAAATTCCAGAAACCAAAGTGTAACAGCTTCTCAAACAAGAATGGCTAGGCTAAGGCAAAGGCAAAGTAATGGACATTACAAGGCATCCACCAACAATGTAATGACAACACAGAAGAGCAACTGACTCAAGATCAACTCTAGACCAGATTACAAAAGCAAACAAAAGCTCAATTAAAGAACAACAGAACAGAATGCACATATGAATTAGACAAAACTAAGACACCAATTAGGACAAGCAAGAAACAAAGTTTTTTTTTAAGAGGAAAGCACACAAACTGAACCTACCAAAGGATCTAGAACAGATTAAAAACACAAGAAAAAAAACCAAGCAAGTTGAATCAGAATATAAAATCAATATTCCAGTATTGACATTCTAAACTGTTTGAAGAAAGTTCTCAATTAAATCAGCTCAAATTGCAACATTCTTCACTTCTGATTTTGGTACCTCTATATTGAACTGCACAGGTCCAATTGCCTTTTACTTGTATATTACACTTTTCACAACCTGTTTTTTTTTTCTTTTAAACAAATTCACAGACCTTAAGCTCTTGTCACAGTTCAATATGATGTATAAAACTCAAACAGATACAAATTTCAGTTATACTGATTCAACTTTGCTCAAAACAAACACAACATGGTGGTTTTGAAAATATGAAATTCGTTCTAACTGCAATTACTCAAATCTGACCCTTATACACCTTGAATATGTCAAATAAA
Organism: Vigna hirtella; assembly: GCA_027742795.1. Lineage (NCBI taxonomy): Eukaryota > Viridiplantae > Streptophyta > Magnoliopsida > Fabales > Fabaceae > Vigna > Vigna hirtella. The sequence continues at coordinate 922 of JAHCHA010008754.1, forward strand.
ATTGGTTTATACCAGAATAGGGCACACAAAAACAACAGCTATCACAGAAACTGGAATTTCACTTTTAAACAGCAAATTGTGCATTAGAATAGCTCAAGTATACCACCAACTCTATGTATTCAGAATTACAATGATTGAAAGCAACAATTAATATGACTCTAGAATTTGATGAAACTAGAAGCTTAGCAATGAACTAATACTAAGCTGAATAGACACACACTCAAGAACATTAACACAGACTTCAAAGAAAAAAACCAGTTCGGTGTAGCTGGCCAAATCAGAGACTGATGCTGCTGTAAGCATCTTGCACCCAAGCTCAATGCAACATTTCATAGCTTAATTGGTGTGCATTTTCTATCCACAAGCAGATTCAACTTTCAGCTCACAGAATTTCAAAAGTGCCATACAATTACATGTAATGGTCAGCATCAAAAACTCAAGACAACTTCAGATAAATGAAATGACATTAAAACTGCTGTTGAAGTCTGTCTGCTTATGATGATGGACAGATCTTACTCAAAGCAAAAAAACTCAATTGAATCACAGTTAAACTCAGATTTAATTGACAATTAAAACAAAGCAACATGACATAGACAAAACAGAAATGGATTTAGAAATTAAAACTCAAACAAAGACTTGCACCAAAATAAAATGAAATAAGACTCAAAAATAATGACTCAAGCACAGGACACGCAACTTGGAAACCTAAACAGATATGAAGAGAATCAAACACGAAACACAAAATCACAATTGAACTGAAATCAACCAAGACAGTAAAAGAAATGATGAACAACGCACAAGCTAAACAGATCAACACGATTTGAATTAGAGACGCGAGACAAAACAAAAACACGACTGAATCAAATGAAACAAAACTCAAAATAGAAACAATGAACGAAACAGAAACACGAAAATGAAAGAAGTTAAACGCACAGCGTTAAACCAGAACACAGAGACAAACACAGATTACAACAAATCAACACAAAATACTCAGAATCAAGACAAAGCGAAAAGACACAAGGAAAGCGATACTTATCTTCGAAGCGTGTTCGACCTTGCTCTGATACCACTGGATGGACGAGCGCCCGAGGAGATGACGACAGAAGCTGTGCGAGCACGATTCGAACTCCTCGAGCCTTCCTCGACGAAAGAAGACGCAGCGGATATGTAGACGAAGCTCTAAATCGGGAGCTAAGCGGAAGAGAACTCGAGAAAACCCCAAATAAAGGATAAACCCTAAATCGAACGGTGGAAACACTAATCGGACACGAAGAACCCTAAAATGGTGAGGAATCACTAAACTGGACCGATTGTTCGGTGGAAATCAAAGTTGAATCGGTGGAAAATGGATTTAATCGGGAAACAAGGTTTTTAATCGGTGGAAATCGAAGGAACGGTGAAGATGAGGCGCGGATATGGAAGGAGACGTATATTCGTGAAGAGAAATGAAACTTACGAAGGACGAGACGTGGATCTGTGATGGTGAAGCACTCAAGAAGAAAACCCTAGCTGATGAGGGTTCTTGGAAGTGGAAAATGAGAGAAATGTGGTGAAGTTCTACGGGAGAGGAATGAAAGTGAAGCGTGAAAGATGTCACGCGTGGCTGACTGAAGAGGTGGAGGAAAGGAACGCTGACGCGTGCACGGCTGTAGATGATGTGCGCCAGAGAAAGGAGGACGCGTGGAATGGAAAATGAAAGTGAGAGAGGTGCTTGGAAGGTGGCTAGAGGGAGTCTTTGGACTCTCTAGCCTATGACTTTCAAGAGAGAATAGTTTCTGATTCAGAAAACTCAATTCTCATTAATCTCAAAAGTGCTAATACAAGAGAGGAGTTGGGTATTTATAGTAACCCATGCTCCTTAAGAGCTAAGCTATGAAAGGTAAAAATACAAAAGGAGGACTACATCAAGCAGGATTCCATCAGGATGGATTTCGGGTGAAACACTTATTTCAATTTGAGAAGTGTGTGTGGTGACATTTAGTAAGAAGCAATTCATCTTCATTTTGGAGAGGTGCACAAGGGAGGGCTGCACGCGGACAACAACACAAGGCCTGCACTCATTCAATTCTTCATCCATAGGGCCCATGAGAAGGAACTTTGGACAGCAAGGCAAGAGGCCCATGGAAGAAGGGAAGGTAGCGCAACAGCCACCTTGAGAAGAGAAAGCATGAGAAAGAAAGTGGTGTGCACATGTGGAGAAGAGAGCGGATGTTGGGCTTTAGGGCAGCAGCACACACGAGGAAGCGTGGAGGATATTATTTTCTTTGGTTCAATTGGAAGATCCACGGCCTGCACACATTCACGCTCCAGTTGAGAAAAAAAAAAGAAAAATAAAACAAGCACATCCAGCGTTGACAACAGCTTGGTCCAGTAGAAGCCTTCAAGTCCAGCAGCTTGGAGGGAAGCGGTCCAGCAGCTTGGAGGTGCACACGGAAGAAAAGAGCTGCTGCCACGTTTTAGCAGGTGCTGTCATGGTCTTGGCTGGGTGCACACAACAGCTGTCACGGCCTGCACCATTCAATTCTTCATTCATCACGGCCCACTGGAAGAGGGGCAACCTTTGTGCACATGAGCATCCACCCACCAAGGGGGACAAGGGTTATCATCATCTTTCATTTTAGGGGGAAGCACGCAGACTTAATAAAAGGGGGAGGGCTGTTCTCGTTTCTTTCTCGGTTCCAGCAGCTCTCGTTTATTTTTATTGGAAAAAGGAATTGGTGTCACAGTCTGGCGGTGTGCACACGGTGAAGAAAGCGTTGATTAAATTTTGGGAAAGAGGAGCACGAGAACGTTCAGCTGGATGCGCAGCGGTGCACATGTGGAGTTGGAAAGGAGGTGTCACGGTTTGGCTAGGAGAACCACATTTCATTCTTGTTAGAAGCACAGTGATTCAATTGGTGATTTTCATTGAGAAGAAACCAGCAGAGGCTTTATTTTCATTTTATTATGTGGCTTGCTTTAAAAATTTCGGTGTTGACTTCATTTAGGATTTGCTTTGCTTAAGCAGTGATTTTGTTTTGTTTTAAATAGATGTGTTTTATATACATGGAATGAATTTAGCTTGCTTAATGCTTGCACCGAGCTTCTTATATATTATATACATGGAATGAATTTAGCTTTACTCATTTTATCTTATTTTCACTACTCAAGAGCGTTTTTAGTTCGTTGATTCCCGTAATGGATATGCGTTAATGGATGATTATAGTGTGCATTTCATTTTTAGCCAAGTGTTTCTTTATATCTGTTGCAATTGAATTAGTTCACATATCTTGGTTTAGGACCGTTCAGTTTATTGTTTTCGTTCACTATGTTGTTTATTTTGTTCTGCTTCTTTATCTTTCTGTATTTCCAATTTCCTTACTTGCTTTAGAGACCGTTCGGTCTCAATGTAGAACCGTTTGGTCATTTGTAGGACCGTTCGGTCTTTATGTTTTGTTAGTTTATTTCAATGCTCTCAATTATGTTCGGTCGTGTTTAATTCCTAGTTTTAATTTAGTTCGTTTCTAATCACAAAAACACTTTCAAAACCCCCCCACTACGTGTTCGACCTAAGTCTCGAACCACATTTGGTCCTTGAGAGACGACCTAGGAGTCACTTCCTAGCACTATGCTGCATTCTTTAATGCACATCAAATTTGATGGGCCGCGACAGCCGCATCACTAAGTCTCCTTCTTCAAAAACTATTTTCTTTCTCCCTTTGTTGTTATACTCTGCATATTTTTGGGTTTGTTTTTCAATTTGAGTTTTAACCTTCTCATGTAATTTCTTGATAAACTCCGCTTTAGATACACCTTCTTTATGAAGAAAAGAAGATGATTCTGGAAGAGGTAGTAAATCAAGAGGTGTAATAGGGTTAAAACCATAAACAACCTCAAAAGGAGAAAGATTAGTAGTCTTGTGAACTACTCTATTATAAGCAAATTCAATATGAGGTAGATGATCATCCCAAATTTTATTATTACCTCTTAATATTACCCTTAGCAAAGTAAATAGAGATCTATTTACTACTTCAGTTTGCCCATCAGTTTGTTGGTGACATGTTGTAGAAAATAGAAGTTTAGTTCCTAACTTTTCCCATAAAGTTTTCCAAAAATGGCTTAGGAACTTAACATCTCTATCATACACTATGGTTTTGGGTAAGCCATGCAATCTCACTATTTTTTTAAAGAAGAGTCTAGATATATAACTAGCATCATCTACTTTGTGGCAGGGTATAAAATGTGCCATTTTACTAAAACGATCTACTACCACAAATATAGAATCATACCCCCTTTGAGTTCTTGGCAATCCTAGAACAAAATCCATGCTTATATCCTCCCAAGGGGTATTAGCTATGGGAAGAGGTGTATAGAGTCCATGAGGCATAAGTTTTGACTTAGCTTGTAAACAAGCTATGCATTTAGAACAATGCCTTTGAACATCTACTCTCATGTGTGGCCAATAGAAGTTACTTTTCAAAATGTTTAGAGTTTTATCAACTCCATGATGGCCCATGAGTCCTCCTCCATGACTCTCTCTGATAAGAAGTTTTCTAATGGATCCTTGGGGTATACAAAGTTTTCCTTTATTAAAAAGATACCCCTCAGAAAGATAGAATCCATCAAAAGGCTTCTTAAGACATGAAGAATAAGTGGATGCAAATGTTTCATCATTTTCATATAGTTCTCTTATATCATCAAATCCTAGTATTTGTGAGCCTAGGGTTACTAATAATGCATGTCTTCTAGATAAAGCATCTGCAACAACATTAGTACTCCCCTTTTTGTGTTTGATGACATAAGGAAATTGCTCCAGGTATTACACCCACTTGGCATGTCTTTTGTTTAGCTTTGCTTGCCCTTTAATATACTTGAGAGATTCATGGTCAGTATGTATGATGAATTCTCGAATTACTAAATAATCCTTCCAAGTTTTCAAAGCTCTAATGAGGGCATATAACTCTTTATCATAGGGAGGATAGTTTAAAGTAGGTCCCCTAAGTTTTTCACTAAAGTAGGCTACGAGATGACCTTCTTGAATTAAAACAGCTCCTATCCCTACCCCAGATGCATCACATTCTAGTTCAAAGGCTTTGGAAAAATCAGGCAAGGCTAGAATAGGTGCATGAGTTAACTTATGTTTCAAGGTCTCAAAAGATAAAGCTTGTTTATCACCCCAAAGAAAAGGAACATCTTTCTTGACTAGTTCATTCAAAGGAGCAGCTAGGGTGGAGAAGTCCTTTACAAATCTTCTATAAAAACTGGCTAAACCATGGAAACTTCTCACCTCTCCTACTGTTTTAGGGGTTGGCCATTCCTGTATAGCCTTGATCTTCTCAAGATCAACATGTACACCTTCTTTTCCAACTTTGAATCCAAGGAAAATCACACTTTCTTGACAAAAAGTACATTTATCAAAGTTGGCAAAGAGATGGTGTTCTCTAAGAAGAAACAAAACTTGTTTAACATGGCTAAGGTGCTCTTGAAGACCTTGACTATAGATTAAGATGTAATCAAAGTAGACCACTACAAACCTCCCTATGCATTCCCTCAGGACATGATTCATCAACCTCATGAATGTACTTGGAGCATTGGTCAAACCAAAGGGCATGACTAACCATTCATACAAACCAAACTTGGTCTTGAAAGCGGTTTTCCATTCATCTCCCTCTTGAATTCTTATTTGATGATATCCGCTTTTGAGATCAATTTTAGTGAAAATGTTTGCTCCATGTAATTCATCAAACATGTCATCTAATCTAGGAATGGGGTGCTTATATTTAACAGTTATATTGTTAATGGCCCTACAATCTGTACACATTCTCCAAGATCCATCCTTCTTAGGAACCAACAACACAGGCACAACACAAGGACTTAAGCTCTTTTGGATCCACCCTTTGTTTAATAATTCATTAACTTGTTTCTCTATCTCTTTTATTTCCATGGGGTTGGTCCTATAGGCTGGCCTATTAGGAAGGCTTGCCTCAGGCACCAGATCTATTTCATGTTCTATTCTCCTCAAAGGTGGTAATCCACTTGGTACCTCTTTAGGAAATACATCATCAAATTCTTTTAAAAGTTTTTGCAACCCCTTTGGTAGAGAACCAAGTTCATAATTTACTGAAACAAGTGCCTCTTTGCAATAGAGAAGAAAATGAGGTTGTCCAAGCAAAATATATTTAGAAACTTTTAAGGTTTGAGGTTGGACAACTTCTTTGGTTGAGGCATTGTTTACCAAACTCATATTCTTCTCCTTTTTCTCTTTCCTATTTTCCTTTTTCTTCTCTCCATCAACCTTCTTTTTAAGAATTATTTGGTCCTCTCTTACTTGTGAAGGTGTAAGAGGACACAAAACAATTTTCCTGCCCTTGTGTTGAATGGTGATTTTGTTGGTGACTCCATCGTGTAGAGCTTGTTTATCAAATTGCCAAGGCCTTCCAAGTAATATGTGCCCAGCTTCCATTGGTACTATATCACAAACAATTTGGTCTTCATATTTTCCAATGGAAATGGGTACACTCACTTGTTCTTTAACTATTATTCCTTCATCCTCTTTGATCCATTGAAGTTTATAAGGTTTAGGATGAGGAGTAGTAGTTAAGCCTAGCTTCTCTACCATTCTTGAACTACAACAGTTGCAACAAGAGCCACTATCCAAAATCATTGAACATGTCTTTGCAAAAACTTTACACCTTGTGTGGAATAGATACTCTCTTTGTGACTGTTCTAGCTCAACATGTTTATTTTCAAGGAGTCCTCTTACCATGAGTAAGTCACCATCACAAGGTAAAGTTTCTTCTTCTTCAGAAGTGGATGTTTCAGACTCACTATATGAAGAACCCTCATTGTCACTCTCTTGCTCAAGAATGTAAGTTGACCTTTTATTTCGACACTCAGAGGCATAGTGTCCTTTTTCCCCACATCTAAAGCACTTAATCTCCTTACTTTTATGGTCTCTTGAAGGTTCTTTAACCCATTCTTTTTCTCTCTCTTTTTCTCTCTCTTTTTCCCTAGACCCATCATACCTTGATTTAGATAGACTACCCTCCCACTTGTATTCTTTCTTATGACTAGAACTAGTAGGGTAGTCCTTTCTATTGGAGCTTTTTCTCTTGAGTTGTTGCTCCACCCTCACACAAAGTTGGACTAATTCATTGAGATCATTGTAAGGTAAGAGTTCTACCTTATCTCTTATGTCATAGTTAAGTCCACTTTGGAACCTAGCAATTGTTATCCTTGGTTCCTCTCTTATCCCAGCTCTCAACATGAGTAACTCCATTTTTTGCCTATATTCTTCAACACTCATGTTTCTTTGTTGGAGTTTATGGAGCTTGTCCATTAACTCCCTATCATAGTAAGCTGGCACATGCCTTCTTCTTAAGGCAGACCTTAACTCATTCCAATACCTAATGGAAGGTAGGTTTCTCAATCTCAGATCTTTGACCAAGGTTGTCCACCAATATAAGGCATAACCTTGAAAGCTTAAAGAGGCCATAGTAACTCTCCTCTCATCATCTATTTGGTGACACTTAAACAATTGCTCAACTTTCATCTCCCATTCCAGATATTCTTCCTCATCATCTTTTCCATGGAAAGGAGGAAGATCAATTTTGGGTTCCCTTGGGGGATGCTCTCTCACTCTATGATTTCTCCGCGGAGGTATTTGATAGTGGTCATCATTGTGATGACTACTATAATGCTCAGGTTCACTAGGTGGAGAGGATGTATCTCCAAGGTATTCTCTTTTTCTATGTGTAGACCCTTCTTTCCTTTTACCCTTGTCTTGATTGATCAAAAGTTGACCAATCATATCCTTGAGCTCACTAATCTCTTTGTCCCTTTGTTGGAACTTTTGCTCAAATTCCTCTCTTAGTTGTAAGCTCTCACTTTTAGGTTTTACACTCCCTTGGACACTAGATTGACTCATTCTTGACAAGTACCGCTCAGCGCCAGTTTACCGCCGTGACACTCCAGCCCATCTCTTTATTTGAAATCAAAAATAAAACCCATGTGGGTGGTAGCTGGACTTTGTATTAAATCGGCCAAATCCTATTGAGCCCTCCTTCTTGTGCACACTTCTTTGTGGAGAGTCTTGAATTATGTCACAGCCCTCAAATGTCCCAAAATATTATCCAACAATTTCCCTACAATTAATAATGCAAATAATTAGCCTCAGATAATTCAAATTAATTAAAATAAGAATTTCTGGTCAAATTAAGCACAATTAGCAAAAATGGAGAAATATTGGACATTTAACACAATTCCCTAATTAAATCCGGTTAAATAAACTAAGTGAAGTCAAGAAAATATTGACTCATCAAGAAGCAAAACGTGATTGAAATATATGATGATGATGTTGTTGGGGGTTTTCAATTCATCGTATCCACTCTCATGTATTCAAGAATTCATCTTCTTCATTAAATGTTAATGCCACTTTCTAATTTACCTTAAACCCAATGTCTTGGTGAAGAAAACCTACTTTTAATCACTAGTTTACAATGTCTTGTCTCCCTAGCAATTATTCATGCATTACATTCGCACAAAAGCTTAAAGGCAACCAATCCTCCTATTCCTATGTCTAGGCGATATTACTATTGGGAGATTTTCTTCATGTCTAGATTTACCTATATGTGTCCATATAAATAAACTCAATGATCATGCAATTGAATGAGTTAAACAAAGCATGCATAGAGTATAGAAGAAAAACCCTAACAATTAATGAAAGAAAGCATATGAATTAAAGAACCAATTCAATACATGAGAGTTTCAAAGGATTACATTGATTCCAAAACAACAATGAAGGATAACTAGATGAAAAATAATGAAAGAATAAAAGTTAGAACCCTAGAATTTGAAGAGTAGAGCTTTAGCATCCAAAATCCTCCTTCAAGGGGTGAAGAAAGCGTGATTTTACTTCGTTCTGCCAAAAGATACTAACCATAGGTCGACTAAATCCTTATATAGACTCTTAAAGATTACAGAAAAGTGGCCCAAGGCCCATTAAAATGCCGCTCAGCGGTAATTTCCGCTCAGCAGTAAGCGCAATTCTTCAGTTTGACGCTCAGCTGTAGTTTTTCCCCTCAGCAGTGACTGTGGGTCTTCAGAGTGCCGCTCAGCGGTAATTTCCGTTGAGCGGTACTTGCGGCTCTTCTTTTATGCACTCCTTCTTCCTCTTCTGACTCCAACTTATGGCTACTTCACTCTTCCATTCAATTCATCTTAAAACTGTAAAAACAAGGGAAACCAAGCATAAAACCCATCCAACTCTCTTATTTCAAAAACATAAGCAAAAGCATGATTCCAAGCTAGTTTCTAAGTCATAAAGGTTGTTTTTGGTGTCAAATTTAAGTATAAAAATAACAGTTTTTCAACTGTTATCATTGACCAAGCATTAAATGTTATTCAACTACATTAATTGTGAATTCAATTAAGTGCTTTGACTACTACTATCCGTTATAACTGAATTGGTGTATTCGACTACATTAGTAGAAAAGTCGATTATGTTGCGTTCGATACAAGTTTATCTATATATTGACGTGAACTTGATTTCTGTAAGAGACTTTTGTGATTCTAACATTTTCATATTCTTTTGCAGAAAAGTGAAAAGCTTACAGAAAGAGAAAAAGCTCCAAGAAACTAGTTTGACCGTGGTGATCAACTAGGTGTGATTTCTTGAAGAGCAAGATTGCTGAGTTTTCAAAGTTTGATCTATCTGCACATTTTGGTGTCTAATGCAAGATCAGGTTCTACAATCTGCTGAAGATTGGGTTGAGTTCCCTGTTGTGATTACAAGAAGAAGGACGTGTTGCGTTCTTGACTTTGAGGGTGCCTCAAAGGGGTTGGACTGCAGGAGAGGGGATTCTTGCTACTAGTCTGTTTGTATACTGCATATATTTTGATTCGAGGGTTAGAGAGGTGTTTTATATTTTTGACGTGGGGTCTCTATAAAAACCTTGTGGTAAAAACCTTGACCATTATAGTGTATTAGCTTCCTGTGGTTTGAAGGACACTGGATGTAGGTGATAACAGTTGAAAAACTGTTATTTTCATGCTTGAAATTGATACTAAAAGCAACCTTTAACACTTAGAAACTAGCTTGAAATCATGCTTTTGTTCATATTTTCCGAAATAAGAGAGCTGGACAGGTTTATGCTTGATTTCAGTGTTTTTGTGTAGGTTTTAAGGTGAATTTGGTGAAAGAAGTGAAGAAGGAGAGAGATGGAATCAGAAAAGACATCAAAAAGTGCAAAAGGAGAAGCCGCAACTGCCGCTCAGCGGTAGTTTACCGCTGAGCGGCACTCAGGAGCTCACGGGGGATCCGCTGAGGGGCAAAATGGCCGCTGAGGGGAAGAAACCAACTCACGCACTTACCGCTGAGCGGTACTTTACCGCTGAGCGGCACACTTATGGGCTTGGGCCTAAATTTTCTGTAATTTTAGAATAGTATATAAGCTTTAGGACGTCCTAGGGTTTGTATCTTTGGCTGGAACGAAGCAAACACTCTCTCTTCCACCCCTTTGAAGGAGGATCTTGGATGCTCAGGCTACCTCTTCACCTTTCTAGGGTTTTATC
>JAHCHA010008762.1:0-14828 GCA_027742795.1 Vigna hirtella
GGAATGGATGGACCGATAAAAGTTTCACCGAGTTGTTGGAGTTGTTGAAGGAGATGCTTCCAGAAAATAATACTCTACCTATTCGTAATTACGAGGCCAAATTTTTTTTATGTCCAATGGGTCTTGAATATCAAAAGATACATGCTTGTTCTAATGATTGTGTTTTGTACACAAAGGAGTTTGCTTCACTAAAGTTTTGTCCAACATGTGGTTTATCCCGTTTTAAAAAGAAATCTGACAGAATCACTACTAATGAAGGTAATGATGGTGCACCTGCTAAGGTGATGTGGTATTTGCCTATAATACCTAGGTTCAAACGTATGTTCTCTGTAAAAGAAGATGCAAAGAACCTTAAACGGCACTCTGACGAAAGAAAGTGCGATAATCTTCTTCGATACCCTGCTGACTCACCACAATGGAAAAAGATAGATGACAAATTCCCAGAATTTGGTGCAGATCCAAGAAACTTAAGGCTTGCACTTGCAACTGATGGTATGAATCCTTATGGAAACTTAAGTAGCAAACACAGTTCGTGGCCAGTTATGTTGATGATTTACAATCTTTCTCCTTTGTTGTGCATGAAGAGAAAATATGTGATGTTGTCCATGATGATATCGGGTCTTAGACAACCTGGAAATGACATTGATGTTTACTTAAAACCTTTAATTGATGATTTGAAATTGTTGTGGGAAGAATGGGTCGACGTGTTTGATTCATATGTTCAGGAACAGTTCCGTTTGCGTGCAATGTTGTTTTGCACTATAAATGATTTCCCAGCGTATGGAAACTTGAGCGGTTATAGTGTTAAAGGTCATTTTGCATGTCCCATATGTGACGAAAACACTAGTTACCTTCAATTGAAGCATGGTCAGAAGACGGTATATACAAGACATAGAAAATTCCTTCCTCGTAATCATCCTTATCGTAGATTGAAAAAAACATTTAATGGAAGTGTTGAGGATGAGGTTGTGTGCAGACCCCGGAATGGTGAAGAGGTGTACAACGAAGTCAAAAACATTGACATTGTGTTTGGAAAACATCGTAAAAGTACCTCTGCAAAAAACATTTGGAAGAAACGGTCAATATTTTTTAAGCTTCCATATTGGTTTGAACTTGATGTTAGACATTGTATTGATGTGATGCACGTTGAAAAAAATGTTTGTGACAGTGTCATCAGAACTCTATTAAACGTCAAAGGGAAGAGCAAAGACGGAATAAAAGCACGACAAGATTTGGCTGACATGGGAATCCGATCTGAGTTACATCCACAGATAATAGGAAGACGCACCTATCTGCCCCCAGCCTGTCACACACTTTTTAAAAAAGAAAAACAAAGTTTTTGTAACTATTTAAGAAGTGTGAAGGTTCCACAAGGTTATTCTTCAAATATTAGTAACCTTGTGTCTATGCAAGACTTAAAGCTATTTGGTTTAAAGTCTCACGATTATCATGTATTAATGCAACAATTGTTACCTGTTGTTATTCGAGGCATATTACCTCCTTCTATTAGGGGTATTCTGACACGTCTGAGTTTTTTCTTTAATGCCATTTGCAAGAAAGTTGTTAACCCTCGAGGTTTAGATGAATTGGAAAATGAGAGAATAAGACTATTATGTCAATTGGAGATGTATTTTCCACCTTCCTTTTTTGACATCATGGTACATTTGATTGTTCATCTAGTCAGAGAAATTTGAATATGTGGGCCGGTCTTCTTAAGGTGGATGTACCCAGTTGAAAGATACATGAAGATCTTAAAGGGATATGTCAAGAATCAGTATAGACCAGAAGCTTCGATCATAGAGCGATACGTTGCAGAAGAAGCCATTGAATTTTGTTCAAGTTATATGCCATCTTGTGAACCCGTGGGTCTTCCCAAGAGCAGACATGAAGGAAAATGTGAAGGTAAGGGTGTTCGAGGTGTGAGAATTCAAAGTGTTAGCAGAAAAGAAATTGACCAAGCTCATTTGTACGTCATAAACAACATTGTTGATGTGATTCCTTACATTTCTGACCACGTTAATGAAATAAAGGCAGCAAACCCAAAAATGAGTGAAAAATGGCATCTTAATGAACATGTGAAAACCTTCTTACAATGGTTTAAGAAAAAGATTTATGCGACTCCACATGTTTCTAAAACTTTATTGAGGTTATTTCGTGGCCGAACACAGATGTCATTACATATGGTGGGTACTATATAAACAATATTTCTTTTCAGACAAAGGTAGAAGATGACAAAAGCAGAGTTCAAAATAGTGGCGTCACACTACAAGCTGAGGCTGTGCACTTTGCTAGTTCTGAAGACAAAAATCCAATCACAGCATCCATGAGTTATTTTGGAATAATACAAGACATATGGGAAGTTGATTACGTCACTTTTAGAGTCCCAGTTTTCAAGTGTAAATGGGTTGATATAAATTCTGGTGTCATGACAGATGACCTTGGTTTCACATTGGTAGACTTGAACAAGATGAATTACACTGATGAACCATTTATCATGGCTATTCAAGCAAGACAAATATTCTACGTAAATGATCCAGCGAATAAAAAATGTTCAGTGGTTTTAGAAGGAAAAAACATGCATGGACATGATGATGACGATTCTCTTGATATACTTGAGACAACATCTGTTGCATCTAGACCCACTGAAGACCCGGTTGATGACGTTGTCGATGTCATCCAGGCAATTCGTAGTGATCACAATGAAAGGATTTGGGAAAAAACAATATCTTAATAGGTTGATATTTTTTTTATTGACTTTATATGTATGTTCATCATAATTGAATTATTACTAACCTTGTATAATTTTTCAGGTATGTCAACCTCAGACTCAGGATCGGGAAAGACCAGACGTGGTCGAGGCGTCACCCGAGTGGCAGATGTGACATCTGGACGTGTGTATGGTCAGAGGATACATGTTGACATTGACCCCAGATTAGGTCATCCATCAGGGCCAAATGCTGATAGGTTTAGGAGTTATTTGGGTAAGTTAGCAAAAAGTCATGTCTCTATCCTTCATGCATGTTGGGATGACATCCTAGAGGTTGACAAGAACCTCTTATGGCAAGATATTCAGGTATGTTTATACTTCATGCAATTTGTGATATATTTATCTTTCATGTTTTCTTATCAATAACATGTTTTTTGTTTTTGACAGCAACATTTTGATATTCCAAACAGAGTACAAATTAGAAAGAAAGTGTTATCGCATATAGCGATAAGATGGAGGGATTTCAAGACAAGGCTGACACAACTCTATGTGTTTGGAGACAGGGAACATGAAAATCCCTGTCAGCAATATACATTCACAGAGGAGGATTGGATGCAGTTTCGTGCATCTAGAGAGTCTGAGGAATTGAAGGTATGTTTCTTAACATCTGAAAATGTATTCATTGAGTTTTTATGATTTTACACTTATTTATATACATGGTTTCACAGGGTAAAAGGTTAGCCGCCCAAGAACGACAAAGGCTAAACGATGCACCACACTTGTTATCACGAGGTGGTTATGCAAAACTGGAAAAGAAACTTAGAAAGTCTAGAGCGGATGCCTTGGGACTTGAGTCGCCGGACCTAGCACCTGCACCTGCTAAGTATGAGCTGTGGAAGGCTGCTCGGACTAAATCTGATGGGAACATGACATCTTCCTCAGCTGCCTTGATCTCACAGAGAATTGTAAATTCAAATTATAAGCAGTTGTTTGATTGTGTATCTATCACAGCATGTCTTCTAAGTAACGATTGTTTTTTTATGTACAGGATGAGTTGGTTGAGCAGCAGACTCAGGGCACATTTGCTGGCCAAGGTAGGGACAATATTCTAACAACGGCCATTGGAAGGCCCGAGCACCCAGGACGTGTACGTGGAGTTTCTGGGACGATTGGTCTTCGTGACTACATTGGCCCTACACAGAAAACCCCCCATCAATGAGTCAGGAGACACTGAGGCAGATGGATCTTCAGTGGGAGGAAAGACTCAACCAAAGCATGAGATCAATGGAGCAACGATTCATGGAGCAACTACAAGAACAAAAAGAAATACAAAGAGCGCTTGAAGAAAAGTTGAATTCCATGACGCAAGGCAACATGGGGGCCGCTGAAACTCCCACACCACCTCGTGTCAGCACTAGAGGATCATGCTCTGCTGTAGAACCCACTCAGTATAGTGGTCAGTATGAGGTGTTGGTTGATGGGGATCCCCCACGCATTGTGGTTGTCGGACGAGTGCTTAAGGGAGGGCAGACTATTCATGGTGTTGCCATATTACCCCAGCACGTGCGTGTGACGATTGAAGAGGTTCAGGATCCCCAGGCTCAGGTGCCTGTACCCACTCCAGAAATTAACTTTGTGGGGGAGGCCATAGGATCATTTATTGCCTGGCCTAGAGCATTGGTCATGTCACACACCGTTACTCCATATGTATAATGTCTTTTTCCTTAGTATTTCTATGTTTATTCTTCAAATATTTGTTGATAACTCTTTGACGTAAATTCTTATCTTCAGTTCACACGTCCTCAAAAGCAGTCAATTCATGATACAGTCATACATGAAGATGATGACATGGCTGAAGCGGAGGATGATCCTCTATCAAAGCTAATGACAAGATTACCCAGGTTGAAGAAAGCACCATTAGAACTATACTGGGATTTGAGAGTATTTGGTGTTCCCCCCATGTGCCCATTTATATCACATTCTCTGATGCATTAGAGGTGATTGGGGGAGACAGGATGTTGAATATTTCCATCATTCAGTTGTGGTGCATGTAAGATAGTCAATTTGGTCTTTCCTATTACTTTTATTTAGATTCTTATAGTTTCTAATAACTTAACTTTGTTGTTTTAGGTACATGGACACAATCGTTGTAGACCAAGGTCGGTCTTCCATGTACGGATTTGTTGAACCTCAGACCATTCAACCTTCTGGTAACGCACTTCAAAACAGACAACATTATTTGCAAACATGGATGGATGAGTCAAAAAGAGACGTATACCTTGTGCAATACATTGATGGGTAGGTTTTGTTATATGTGGCCAGTTCACTATTATAGTTTCCTTAATTAGTTAAATAACTATTTATCCTTTATGATAGCATGCACTGGCAGCTGATGGTCATCATTCCCAAAGCATGTAAAATTATATGGTTTTGTTCGTTGCATAGGAAGATGAAAAATGACTTGAGAACAATGCTTCAAGGGTAAGTGTTTCTCCAAAAATGACTTTGAATTTGATGTTCACCTTCAACTTTTATGATAAATATAGTCATATTAATTATACTTTGTGTTTTCAATCTGTACAGAGTTATTGGTAAATCACATGGTCAACTGGTTCAAATTTTGTATCCAAAGGTTTTAAGTCATTTATAGTTCTAATTCATTTTCTATGTTATTGAATGATCTAAATTCTTAACTATTTAGTTTGTTATTTTAGTGTAACCAGCAGCTAGATTCATGGCAATGTGGCTTCTATGTGATGTGTTGGATTAAGACCATCATTCGAGCTGTCATTACAGATGACTGGAATGAGGTAATGATGTATACCTTGAATACATTACAAATCAAATTCATCTTCAAACATATATGAAACCATAATGAATCTTTCTTGAATTTTGCAGCGCTTCAAGAGTACATCGCCTATTCCAGAGGACACAATTAAACAGATAAGGCAGGAGTGGACCGCTTATCTTCTGCAAAGATGAAGTTAGGAATAGTTTTATTTATTGTTGAACATTGCTTAGTTTTAGTTTAAGTTTTATCTTCAGAGTTTTGGTAGTGGATTATATTTTACATTAAGTAGAACTTTGTTTATATGAAACACATATATATATTGTTGCAAAAATGTTCTGGGACAATTTTCTGTTTTTCAGGTGTGGTTTTATTGCAAAAATAAATTAATTTTTTCAAAAAATACGCCCAGTAGACGTCGGTTAATGCACTGTCGGACGTCTATAGACGTCAGGCAATGCACAAACGGACGTCCAACCCCAGCCCTACCACAAAACAATTCAGGCAGGTGGACGTCGGGGGATACACCTCGGACGTCTGTGTAGATGTCGGGGGATGGAGTAAACGGACGTCTATGGGGACGTCAGACGGGCACGTGGGACGTCTATATGGACGTCCGAGGGTGTACACCGGACGTCTGGATAAGCGTCGGGCCTGACACATCGGACGTCTATATAGACGTCCGATGTGGACCCCCCGACGTCTGAGTAACGTCACCCACAAAGACGTCGGGGGAAGGTCGGACGTCAAAAGGCCAAAAGAACGGACGTCTAAAGCCCTTTCTGCACTAGTGATAACAGGCTTTAGTTGTTTTCAAAACTGAAGTATAGACTTTGATTGTTATTTAGAACATGTTGAATATAGTATAGACTTTGATTATTATTTAGAACATGTTGAATATAGTGAAAACTATGTATAATAGAAAAAATATGAGTTAAGAAAAAAAAAGAAATAATAATAAACTAACTAAAGATAGATAAAAATAATATATCTAACATTCCCCTTAAGTTCGTGCATGCACATTATATGTATCAAGCTTTTTACTAATATAATAAATAAAGACTTAGTGAAAATATCTGCTTCTACAATTAAATTATTAATGATTTATGAAAATGACATAGAATACGAATTATCAACCCAGAAGACTGTCCCTGAACAACAAATCAGGGAGATTAATCTATATAAATTTCTTTTTACAAATCATCTTTGTAACAGGAGAAAAAATATATATGGACGAGTCAAACACAATGGTGACAAAAGGGAGGTCAGAAGAATCAATATTGAAAGAAGCCATGGATGAACAAGAGAGAAACCTTAAAAATTCAAGATTCCCCAATCAAGGCACTTGAAAAAGAAAAAAGAGTAACATCGATACTTTGAATAGCTGCCTAAGAGGAGGCAGGACGTGCAACCTCATACAAAAAAAGAAAAATAGCAACCTCAATGCTCTAAATCACTGTCTAAAATGAAAAATGAAGTAGATCCACAACTTCAAAGGTGTTGAAAGTGCGTAAGAGCTCCGACGAAGACGTTATTAACGTCATGGTGGTTACCTGGCCGAGACGATCAAAACCGTGTAATAATCGATAAAAACTGAAATTTTGTAGTGGTAGTAGGAGACGATGGTCCTGTCGACAACGATAGACCACTCCACTGCCGGTAGCGACGAGTTTAGTAGCAAAAGTAACAAAAAAAATTTCTTAAAAGAATCTGATTCCAAATATCACGTTGAATATAATAAAAATTATGTATGAGATTAATCTTTCTTATATTGAATATACAGGTAAGGATCCTCTATTTATAATTAAAGAAATGTAGATTAAGGCCCAAATACAAATAAAAAATAAAAATAAACTAACTAAAGATAAAATAAAAATAATATTTAACAAAAACGTGATTTTTTTTTTTATTTTAAATTTTTTTAGTTTTAAAAATAATTAAAACTGTGCTTATTTCATAACGGAAGCCAAAGAAAACATAATTTTTTATCTTGATATATTTTAGTTTAGAAATTAAATTATAATATAAAAAATAACCGATGTTAAAATAATTTGATTCAACAGTGGAAATAAAGGAAAACTTTAAACAGTTCAGAAGGAAAAGAGAACAATTTAATAATTTGTCTGCATTGAGAGTGATGGAAGCCTATTCCAATTTGTTTACTACTTGAATATCATAATGACAAATGTTCTGCTATGTGGCATCAATCTGATATGCAAAAGGGTGACAAATCTAGAAGCCATTACAGACCTTATGTATATCTGAACTTGGTATCAACAGAAAATGAATGAAGAAAAAACTCATAGCTGTTGAAAATCTTCTAAACCTTTCTCTAGGTAAAAGGGAAACCATATGTTTTCAACAAAGTTTCTTTCAATTGTTATTACCCTTTGGGTATATCTATCCAAAGCTTCAGGGGATGATGTTACTCAATTCCCAACAACATGTTTGAATTGCTCCAAATGTGAAGAACCTTGTCAAGAACAGCCCTCACCACCACTTGTTTATGGTGCTCCTCCACCACCACCACCACCACCTTATGGTTACCCTATATATGGAGCACCCCCTCCTCCAAAAGAGAAAAACCCTAACAAGTGTTCTCCTCCTCCTGCTCCTCCTGCAGATGTTGAGTGTTGCACTCCTGCAACTCCTGATACTTTTCCTCCTCCATATCCCTACATTCCTGTGCCCTATGGTGAAGGCCAACGCTCTTCTTCAATGTTTCTGCCACTCATCATGATGCTTTTTTCCTCCTTTATTTTTCTCTTCTGAATTTGCTTGCTGTTCATTTCTTTATCATGATCAAGTCTAGGACAAGCAGTCATCACTTGGAATTGGATATCATTTATATGCAGTAATATCATATATGTCAATTGCTATATAAATTCTGCTGTAATATTCCATGTTTTGGTGCAGTTCCAGATTGGTTGAGTGTTTTTTCGACATTCTGCTCTCTTTTCAAGTTCAATAACCATCTAGTTTTATTTAAATTCTGGTTGATTGGGATACATTAACGCAAATAATTAAAATCTTTGATGAACTTCAATGTTGTGACAGAAGTTGTGGTTATTGAGAGTTGTGTTTTTCATGTGTTGAGAGATTACTGAAAAAATGTGATCTGCTCAATGATTTTAGAGGCTTGGTACTGACTCATACCCACAAACTTTAACTTTTTTTTCTCTTGGAATGAACTTTTATGTATTTCACAAGTTTTAAATCTAAATCGTGTAAGGCGTAGTTGTATTTACTTATATATATATTACATAGTTTGTCTTGTTTATAATTGATGTAGAATTTTTAACAGACTTTTTTACATTGAAATATCTCGAAAATACTTTTTAGAGGTAGATTTCAGTCTAATGGTGGTAAGGTTTTTTAGAGGTAGATTTAAGTTTAATGTGGTAAGGTGGAATGTATATCTGTTTATATGTTATAGATTTATTTTATTTTTAGTTCTAGTCCAGATTTTTAATAATTTTTTATTATATATTTTTATTTATTTTTAATTTATGTGATATTTTTAATAACTTTTTTATTATATATATTTTAATTTTTAGTTTATGTAAGATTTTTAATAATATTTTTATTATACATATCTCGAATGAAACTAAATAGTAATATGTGTACAATAATTATTTAATAAATAATATAATATAATAAACTTAATAAATAATATGATAGGATAAATTTATTAAATAATATATAAGATTAGATTTAATATGATTTTAATATTATTCTAAAAAAGTGAATTTTAGATTTAGTTCAATTTTAAAAAATTGATTTGTAAATAAAATTTATAATTGGGTGTAAATTCAATTTAATTATATGTATATATATGATGTATTTGTGAATAGATAAAAGACTTTAATTAGGTTAAAACTCTCTTATGTCCTCATGACATAAATTTTAATTCAGTTATCTCGCATCAATTAAGCTCTTAATTTTGAAAATGTGATATAATTTGATCGTTTATGTTAATACTAATTATTTTAACTTAATGACACATGTCAGTATATGGTCGCCTCAATTAAACTTTTAATTTTGAAAATGTGATATAATTTGATTATTTCTGTTAATATTGATTATCTTAATTTAACATGTCAATATATGATCGTTTCAATTAAGCTCTTAATTTAAAAAATGTGATATAATTTGATTATTTATGTTAATACTGATGATCTTGACTTAATGACACATGTCAAATATATGTTTTTTTTAAGAAATTTTTTGCCATGTGTTAAATAAGAATAAATGAGAATTCTACCTCTTAGCAAAAATAATGTAATATAAGAGTAACAATAACACATGTTATTATTGAAAAAATATCATGTAAAAAATCTCAATTTAGTCTTTTTATTTTATTTGATTTCACTTTAATTCTAATTTTTTTTTAAACTGAAGTAGTTTTATCCAGATCAAATTTAATTTTTATATACATATATATAAATGATATTTTCATATTTTAAAATTTATATTTTTCATTAAACTTTATTTAATTTTGTAAAATTTTGATAAAAATATCATTATAATATTTATTTTAAATTATTATAAAACTATTTTAAAATTTTATATATAAATTTATAATATTGTTATTTTTAAATAAAGTTCAATGTAAAATATAAATTTTACATTGAACTTATTTAAAAACATAAATTTTAAAATATTTAAAATTTAAAAATAAAATTTAAAGAAAATTAAATATTAATTTAAATAAACTTAATCTTACTAAAAATTGTAATAAAAATATAAATTTTCATAAAAATATCACTATAATAATTATAATATTTATTTATTATAAAAATATCAATTAATAAAAATATCATTATAATATTTATTTTAAATTGTTATAAAACTATTTGAAAATTTTATATTTGAATTTATAATATTGTTATTTTTAAACCAATTCAAACATTTGTATGAAAATTATTAATATATAAATATTTAAAATAAAATTTAAATAAAATTCAATGTAAAATATAAATTTAATATTATTAAAAATATTTAATAAAAATATCAATTTTAATGTACATTTGTATAAAAGTTATTTTAATCTTAATTTAAATAGTGATGAATTTGTTCTAATTTAAAAAAAAATTAAAGTGAGACTAAATATAAATAAAAATACTAAATTAGAATTTTTCTCAGGATACTTTTTCAACAGTAACATGTGTTGTCACGTTACACTATCTCTATCATGTGTAGAATTTTCATTTAATACGTAATAATTTAAAAAAATATTAAGAAAAAATTAGAAAAAAAAAAGTTAAAAAACACATGATATTTTGTCAAGTATTAACGGAAATAACCAAATTATATTATATTTTTTAACAGAAATAACCAAATTATATTACATTTTTTAAATTAAAGATCCAAACTAATTGCATTTGAGATTATGTATTTGATGTGTTTGTGAGTAGATTGAAGAAGGGGTTCCAAACTAATAGCCAAACTGACATGAGGATCCTTGAAGAGTGATAAGTGTTTGAGGGAAAAAGTTGTGGTCTATGTTGGTGAATCCGGTGAACAGGAGAGTAGTCTGTGGGAGAAAGGAAAAGAAAGAAGAGCATGATTGTCCTTGAGCTGGGCCACCAAATGCAATTAATGTTGGAATGGACCATAACATCACAAACTCACCTTATCATAACTCTACTACTGCAACTGAAACACTGTTTCTCAAGGGACATCATCTTCTTTCTCAGCAACCAGTATCCAAAAATACCATTTATTAATCAAAATCACTAAATTACTATTATATTCTTTTAACTTAACAAGTTTTAGATATATTTAGGATCGTTAATGTAAATCAACTCGCTTAAAGATAACACCCTCGTGGGTGGGTGGATGGATTTGTGGTTTCATTCACTTAAAGATGTTTTAATTTTTTAAATTATTTTATATATTTATTACCATTTAATTAGACAGAATTAACTTAACTTATTATTTTATAATAGTACATTCAAAATATTCACTTATTTTATCAAGTATTATTATAAAAATAAGGGTTAAATATGTTTTTAGTTCCTCAACTATCAAACGATTTTGTTTTTCGTTCCTATTTCAAATTTTGTACGTTTTGATCCCTCTCCTTGAGGAAACCATAATTTTTGGTCCTCCAAAACAAACGGCTTTAAAAATCAGGTGAGATGGCTAACGTCTGGTCACGCTGGAAACTTAGAAACTCTCTCTCAGCAACACGTTAGATATTTTTCAATGCAAAACCAGAATAGTGGTCACACACGAATCCCCACCGCAAAGAAATTCTTCTTCGTCGCCTTGGTCTTCTACCTCGCCATCTTCACCAACACCAACATCCTCCACCATGTCAATGTCGACACCTTCATCGTTTTCTGCTCCTTGACCTCTTTCTGAAATTAAAAGTTTCCTCCCTTGAACTCCGTTGCGGGCAAGCAGCGGTCAACAACCTCTCGCGCAACCCGCCTTCGGCAACCACGCGACAGAACCCAATGCAACCCTAAATTGCGCTCCAGAGAAGAAACCCATCCACGCAAATCGCAGCACCATTGCAAGCTTCATTGAAAGGAACTCTTTGCACACCATTGCCACTACAAAAAATATTAATTTTACCGACGGATCAATATCCGTCGATATATCTTAATTTCCGACGGAATTACCGACGGTGTTTCTATCTTTTTTACCGACGGTCAAAACCCTTCGGTAAGGCCGTCGGTAAGTGACATGCACATTACCGACGGATTTACGGAAGGCTTTTGGCCGTCGGTAAAAAGAGCGGGATTTTTCCCGCCCATTATTTCGCTGGACGACATTACCGGCGGATTTACCGAAGGCTTTTGGC
Source organism: Vigna hirtella (assembly GCA_027742795.1). Classification (NCBI taxonomy): domain Eukaryota; kingdom Viridiplantae; phylum Streptophyta; class Magnoliopsida; order Fabales; family Fabaceae; genus Vigna; species Vigna hirtella. Next base: position 12,310 of record JAHCHA010008762.1, read on the forward strand.
CGTCGGTAAAAAGAGCGGGAATTTTCCCGCCCATTATTTCGCTGGACGACATTACCGACTGATTTACCGAAGGCCTCTGACCGTCGGTAAAAAAACAGAATTTTTCGAGACCAGCTTCGCATCCAGTGCCAATATATGTGGCAAACACTCATTTCTCCTCTCATTTCTCTCTATCTCAGTCTAATACTTCTTCCTATCGTTGCTCTCCACCGTCACTGCTATCCACCGCCACTGCCCTCCACCGCCGCTGCCCTCCACCGCCGCTGCCCTCCACCACCACTGCTCTCCACCGCTGCTCTCCACCGCCGTTGCTCTCCACCGTTGCTGCCCTCCCGCCACTGCCCTCCACCGCCACTGCCCTCCACCACCGCTGTCCTCTACGACCGTTCTCTCCACCACCGTGCCCTCTTCCACCGTTCTCTCCACCACATTTACAAATCTGAGAATTGCAAAAAAAAACTCTCCATGATTCCCTATGATTTGAACTATTCCAAATAAATTGGTTGTTTGATACTTTGGAAATTAGTTTATTACTCGCGTGATGCCATTTTGGTGGCGGAGTTCGTGGAAATGAAAAAACAAATTGACACAGCGACGAAGGAAGAGGAAGAAGATGAACCAGGTCGCGACATTTACCGACGGATTTACCGAAGGCCTCGATACTTCGGTAATTACCGAAGGCTTTATCGACGACCAAAAGCCTTCGGTAATTACCGACAGACGAAAGATCCGTCGGTAAAGGTTACCGACAACGTTTTTACCGACGGTATTTTGACCGTCGGTAAATGCTAATTACCGACAGATTTTATACATTACCGACGACTTATGACCGTCGGTAATCTCAATCATTCTTGTAGTGTGCGTCTTCTCCTTTGCTCAACCAAGCCTTCGTTCACCCCTAATTTATGAACCCTAATAGCAGAGACACAATCTCCAAATCGTTACTGGTGATTTTCTTGTTGAAGTAATGACTCTCAATTTTGAGAATCCATCTGCTCTATAAAGTGAATGACTAATAATATCTTCAATGCTTCATTCCATATATTAGCAGAATATGCTAGCTGCAATCTAGTCCACTTAGACATGACAAAAATTACCTGCAAGGAGAAAATGCCATTCAGGATTTGACTTTCTATCACTCAAATATGAACTAACAAGCTTAATAATAATAAAAAAGGCATTTTAATTTGATGCGTCCTTTCTATGAGAAACGCAGGGGTAGAGGTAGAGTAGATATTTATTACGTCATTCACTGCTTGGTTAAGCAAGAACCTTTCCTCTAGTTAGAGAAAAAATAAGCATCCATATATCACAACAAAAGCACTAAGTATAACATTACTAAAATCGTTGATACCAGTATAATAGTCTGTCCATATATAATTCCATCCCATTCATCTTATTAGTATGGCATGCTGCTCTCTAAAACCATAAGCACTATTTTAAGGTTTAAATATCATATTGTGATAACCATAAGGCTTGCCAAACATGCTCCGGGCATACTCCCACTCCCACGCAACAGTGTTGTTAAATTTTGTACGTATTTGTAGATGTAGGGGAAGCAAGACTATCTGTGGATTGGAATTATCTTTAAGAGCCAATTCCCATCATTCTTCCCAAGGAATTACCACTATCATTTCTTCACCCTGCACAGAGACACATTATGACGTCATCATTTGTTGTAAACAGTTGTTGTAAACCGCAGGCAACTTAAACTATTGACATATTTGACACACTCTGCAATTCATAGCATGCTACACTAGCACTTGAATTCAACTTCTAACAATGTGTTGCATTCAGGCGCGTAAAGCTCTTAGGGCACTCAAAGGATTGGTTAAAATACAGGCTCTTAAGGGTATCTAGTTCAAAAAATGGTTGTTGCAACTCTTCACAGTGAGCAAGCAATGATAAGAGCTCAAGTTGTTGCTCAGTTGGTTCGACCTCGTCAATCCATGGACAAGGAGAACAAATTTCACCGGAATCTCCTTCTAGATAATTTGTGGTAAAAGAAGGAGAAATCCTAATGCTTGGAAGAAAAGGAAGGGAAACTCAGGTCGCTTCCCCGGCGGCAACAAACGTCGTCGGCAACAGCCTGAGTTAGTGGAGGTGTGTTGGCATTCGTGTGTGAACACTATTCTGACTTTGCATTGAAAAATATCTGACGTTGCAGAGAAAGAGAGTTTCTAAGTTTCCAACGTGGCCAGACCTTAGCCACCTCACCTGATTTTTAACGCCGTTTGTTTTGGAGGACCAAAATTATGGTTTCTTCAAGGAGAGAGATCAAAATGTACAAAGTTTGAAATAGAGACGAAAAAAAATCGCTTAATAATTGAGGGACTAAAAACATATTTAATCCTAAAAAAAATAATTAAAAATTAAAGTATCAATTTATACCACTTTAACAAACAAATTAATTAAATATTCAAATTATTCAAATATTATTTTAGTAATTAAAAAAAGTCAAATTATCAACCTATATAATTAAAATTAATAAAATATTATAATAAAAAAACTTGTAAAAG
>JAHCHA010008780.1:0-28616 GCA_027742795.1 Vigna hirtella
ACTTGGTCCCATGTTTGAGTGAGGTTTCCACCAGTGGTTGAAATTACCTTGGTGGAATTGAGTGTCCATATAGTTAACTTCTTCTTCATGCATTATTGTTAACGTCACTCACTAAATCACTTAAACCAGATCCTTCGGCAAAATAAACCTGTCCTTAATTACCAATTCATACAATTCCTAGCATTCCTAGTAATTAATTGTGAAGATCAAGAGCTTAAGAAGACCAAGAGTCATACCCTCATCCTTGAGAAATATTACTCTTGGGAGTAATTCAACAAGAACCTGAATTGTAAGGAACCTCCCGACACTCATGCAATTCATACATTATGCTATGAATGAGTTAAATAAAGCAAGTGTTGTAATAGATGAATTACTCTAACAATTAATGAAAAAACATATATTATTAAGAATCAATTCAAATACATGAGAGTTCAAGAGTTTAAATCATCCCCTAACAACAAATAGAGTTTAGTTCACCATAGACATAGTGAAACTAGATGAATAATGAAAGAATGGAAGAGATAGAAAAACCCTAGAAAGAGAAGAGGAGAGTTGTCACATCCCGAAATCTAACCTCAAGGAAAAGGAGATCTGCCCCCTCCTAGAAATCTACGCCCAAGGGGTGAAAAAAGTGTTTAACTACTCCTCCTGCCAAAGATACCAAACCTAGGACGTTTGGGTCCTTTAAATAGAGCGAAAATAGAACAGAAACGAAGTCCGGCCCATGTCGCTGGCGCTCAAGGGCCCTAAGTGGGGCGCCCGGGCGTCGAACGACACTTTTTGGCGCTTAAGCGCCCAAAAGGGGTGCCCAGGTGGTGTGCAGTGCACTTCTAGCACTCAAGAGCCGCTAAGGGGCGCTTGGGTGCAGTGCGGGAAGAAAACTGGCACTCTGGTTGACTTTTCTACACTTTAGTTGACTTTTATGCATTCTGGTATACTTTTCTGCATGCTGACTCCTTCATACTTTGACTCCTCTTCCAAATCACTTCATTAACCTACTAAAACAAAGGAATTTAGTCTTAAAATCATTATGTTCAACCTCAACTCTGTTATTCACACAACATAACAGAAAATCATGATTTCAAGCAAGTTTCTAAGCAGAAAAGGGTGCATTTAGTATCAAAATTACATCACAGATAACGGTATTTTCAACCGTTATCAGCGATCGAACTCCCGACACTTATCTTGGAATCCTCTTCAAGTGGCATGCCTACAACACCTAAGTTTTCCATCTCTTCTCTCTTATTCGTTTTTAATTCAATTCCATTCTTAATTGTCATTAGTTTACTCTTCTCTAAGCATGTACTTCCCCATCATGTGGTATCTAGAGCCATGAGCTTGATCCTTATTAGGAATTGTATGTTATAGTAGAGTAGAAAAGCATTTTTCAATTCTTGCTCGCGTCCAGCACGTTGCATGCTTGTCCAACTTGTTTGCTTTCGTTTGAGTTCATTTCTTATCCGTTTTGTGTCAAAAAAAATTTCCTAGTTTCGTCTACATATTAGGAATAATGTCCAATCATTAATTTGATCTAATTCCATCATTTACTATGCGCATTCAGTACTCATTTTGCGCGTCCAGCAAAAGCGCTGTTTCTACTTCCATTTTGTTTGATCAAGTTCATGCTAATTTATTGTCCGATTTATATGCAATATTTTTTAAAAGTTTCGTCCAGATCTCTACTTACAGCTTTTACTTCGTTTCAATTCTTTCATGTACTATACGCAATTAATTTTTTTTCAACCAGTGTCATTCAGTACGTACTGTTGCTAGGCTTCTAATCTGTTTTGCATTGTTTGCTTGCTGTTTGATGTGTTTTACTGGCTGAATTTCGTGTTTGGCTCATTATACAACATCCACACACTCTAAAGGATGCTCTAGAAGACTCAAGTCCGTGCAGTGAAGTGATTCACGTGGCTGTCCAGAGGCTTTCACACACATTCTTGCTCAAGCAACACAAATTCTCTTGGAAGTCTTCAACAAGTAGGTGTTGTCTTTCCTTTTGTTTACCTGTTCCAGCTTATATTCCTTGTCTTGGCTGGATTGTATGTGTCTTTTCTTCCTTGTTAGATTTGTTTTGAGTCATATGTTTGTTCCTCTTTAGGAGTTTTCTAGCAAACATTTCTGAAATTGCATAGCTAAGAGTATTGTTACATCTCCATGCTTGTATGTTGAATTGAGTTTGATCACCATAGGATTTAAGTGTGTGAAGTTTTCTTATATGTTTTGTATCAGTAGAGGCATTCATCAATTTTATTTGTCCTTTTAATCAAACACACTAGCATCTTTAAATACTGCTTGGCCGAGACATCACCTCTACATACTACACAAAACAAAATTTTTTTTGCAACTATCCAAGCTGTTTGAATTGGTGTGAGCTCTGGCCGAGAATTCATTGTTGTTTCCAATATGCAATCTCCCTCTTCATCACTAGTTTCCTCATCTAGATAGCAAGGATTTGCTTCATGTGCTTTGCATAAGCAGGAATTTGTTGCAGCGCCTCGATCAAAGGTATTTTAATCTCCAATTGCTTGAAGATCTCTTTAAAATGCTGATGTTGTCTCTCTTTATCCAATTTTTCACTCCCCTTAGGATAAGGAAGAACTCTTTCCCTTTTCTCAAAATTTTTCTCTCCCCTCTTCTTTTCTTTCTCTTTTCTCTCATCCTCACCTTTTCTTTCTCCTTTTCCGTCTCTCTTTTCTAACTCAACTCTCTCTTTCTTTTCGTCCACCCTCTCATCACATGTACTCACAATAGCTTTACACTCTTCCTTAGGGTTAACCTCAGTATTAGCCCCAAAACTCCTGTCAGGCATATCCTCCAACTTCTTAGCCATTTGGCCAACCTGTATCTCCAGATTTCTAATTGCAGCTTCAGTGCTTTTGTGATTGGAGATAGTCACCTGAATAAATTGTTGAAGAGTTTCTTCAAGCTTTGTTGATCTCTCATTTAGCGCAGATACGTGTTGCCATAGTGATGGTTGTTGTTGTGCTCTATTAACTTGTCCTGCTTGTCCATTTTGACCTTGACCCATGCTTGGGTGAGGTTTCCACCCTTGGTTGAAGTTCCCTTGGTGGTATTGAAATTGATTTTGAAATTGATTGGCCATACAATTGACATCTTCTAGGGCCTCCACTGGAAAAGAACATTGACCATTGATATGGTCACCACCACACAATTCACAGAGTTGTTGTTGTTGGACCTGTAAAACGTTCTTCAACTCCTTTGGCAACTCAGCGAGTGTCTTTGTAAAATTCTCCAACTGTTGAAATATGATTTTATTTTGTGCAAGCAAGGCATCTTGAGATTGTAATTGTAAGACTCCTTTCTGTTGAGGTGGAGCTCCTCTTTCACTATGCATCTCGTTATCATTAGTAGTCATGTTGTCTATCAATTCAAAACCTTCCTCTGGAGTCTTGCATTTAATATTACCTCTAGCTGAGGCATCTAGCATAAATTGGTTTGTGAACCAAGAACTCCAAGGAAAAGAATGACTATCGTTGCTTCGTCAAAGCCATGAGTGGGCATCTTTCTCAATAAGCTCTTGTATTTATCCCATGCTTGACCTAGCGTTTCCTCCATACCTTGCCTGAAAGAAGAAATTTCTTGCTTCCCTTTGTTTATTTTGGATTGTGGGAAGTACTTGTTTGGAAACTTTGAAACCACGGCTTTCCATTCAGTAAAACTATCCTCTAGGAAAGAATTCAACCATAGCTTAGCATTGCCTCCCAATGAGAAAGGAAACAAATTAAGCTTTATAGCGTCATCCGACACACCATTAATCTTTATAGTGTTGCAAATCTCGTTGAATATGGTTAGATGCTCATATGAACTTTCATATGACAGTCCATTAAATTGGTTGCTCTTCACCAATTGTATCAACGCCGGTTTCACCTCCATGTTTGCAACATTGACCCTCGGCCTTGCAATGTTATTAAAGTGATGAGCGCCAACAACATTGGTATAATCCGCCAAAGTACGTCTACCATTGTTCTCTCCTGCCATATCTTTAGTAGTTTGATTAGATCTTTGTTGTAAGGGTTGTAGAAGTGTCTCCGAAGAAGGAAATAATTCTCTAGATGTTCGGATTCTCCTTCTCCTTCTACTTTTGTCCAATCCTTCAAGAAGAGGTTCCGAAATTTTCTTGCTCCTAGTACGAATTGTATCCTCCATACACAAGAAAACAAAACCCTAGAAACAATTGTTAGCACAAAAAGATAAAAAAGATAGAAAAGATCAACTCAAAAGATAAAAAGATAAAAAAAAAAAAAAATCAAGTCAAAACTAATCAATAATCACACAAATAGAATAGTTAAACCACGAGTCCCCACCAACGGTGCCAAAAACTTGTTAACACTTCGGCAAGTGTACCGAATCGTATCAAGTAAAAATAAATGGTAAAACCAAGTATCGTTTCCCAAACGACTAACGGCCTAGACAGTTATGTGATTTCTTGATTAAATTAGACATGTAAACAAAATCATTGTGGTTGAATTACGAAAAATAAACATGAATGTAAGTTTTGATCAATTGGATTGAAAGGTGCGAAAGTGATTGATGTAAAATATGGAATGATGATGTTGTTGGGGTTTCCGACTTATCCTATCAACTCTCAAGTATTCCTGAATTCATCTTTCTTCATTAATGTTAATGCCACTTTCTAATTTACCTTAAACCCGATGTCTCGGTGAAGAAAGCCTACTCCTAATCACTAGTTTACAATGTCTTGTCTCCCTAGCAATTATTCATGCATTACATTCTCACAAAAGCTTAAAGGCAATCGATCCTCCTATTCCTATGTCTAGGAAATATTGCTTCCGGGAGAATTTCCCCAATTCTAGATTTCCCCGTATGTGTCCATATCAACAAAATCAATAATCATGCAATTGAATGAGTTAAACAAGGCATGCATAGAGTATAGAGGAAAACCCCTAACAATTAATGAAGTAAAGCATATAAAATCAAGAATCAATTCAATACATGAGAGTTTCAAAGGATTACATCGTTTCCCCAATAACAATGGAAGTTTAGTTCACCATAGACATGGTGAAACTAGATGAAAATAATGAAAATAATGAAAGATAGAACCCTAAAAGTTGAAGATCAGAGCTTCCACATCCAAAATTCGCCTCTAAGGGGTGAAAGGAGCGTGATTTCGCCTCTTTCTGTCCAAAGATACCAACCCTAGGTCGACTAAACCCTTATATAGTTTATTAAAAATTAATGAAAATAGGCCCAAGCCCAATTAAATGGCACTCAACGGCAGTTTGGCGCTCAGCGGTAAGTGCGGTTCTAAAGAATGACGCTCAACGATAAAGGATGTGCTCAGCGGTGACTGGGATACTTGAATTTTCCCTCAGCGATGCCGCTTAAGCGCGAAATAGTGTATCCATCAGCCAGATTGGCGCTCAGCGGTGCAAATAGCGCTGAGCGGTGACAACGAATCTTCTTGTGTGCACTTTTCCTTCTTTTTCTGAGTCTAACTCCTTCTACTTCAACTTCTTTCATCTAATTCATCTTAATTCCTGCCAAAATAAGGAAAACCAAGCATAAAACCCATCCAACTCTCTTATTTCCAAACTTTAAGCAAAAGCATGATTTCAAGCTAGTTTCTAAGTCATAAAGGTTATTTTTAATGTCAAAACTAAGCACAAAAATAACGGTTTTTCACCTGTTATCATAATGTGGCTGGGGTGAGAAGAAAATTGGTTTTTCCATATCACAAAATCCTTGAGTTAAGAGATTCATTCATAATTTCATCATTTAAACACAATCTCTCTTTTTCAAGAAACCATTCTCACTTATTCCAAACTTTCCCTTGCGTTGAGCTTTTCTTTTCTTTCTTTTCTTTTCTTTTTCTTTTACTTTTCATTTGCTCAACAATTAGCTCAATGCTTATTCTTTTTATTTTCCCTTTTCAAATTTCCCAACAACCCCAAACTTGAACCTTTATCAATACCACACAAATATTCTCAACTTAACTCAAGGTAAATATTTTCAAAACGGGTTTTCATATCATGTTCAAGGCTAAAGGTTCAAAGCATATAACACAGTGTGCTCTCTTATATTGGGCTAAAATGATGCATTGGCTAAAAAGGGATAACAATAAATGGCCTTGATCATATGACATATACAAGCAAGTGACTCAATCATAGAAATCCGGGCAAAATCATTTATGTTTTCAAGGTAATAGAAATCATTCAAAAAAACTCTTGAGTTCAATCCTCACACAGGCTAATTCAAGTTCCAATATTTTAGATAAACATCCTGCTCAATATCACATTCACAAGTTTACCTCATGCATTTGTTTCACAATATTGTGAGCAACCACCTGTATATCAGCATCATGCATCATCTCAACATCAATCAATATAATCAACATCATAAAGCAACACTCATCAAAAACATCATATCATCTTCAAACCATTGCATCACATATTAGTTTTAAAGCCAAGTACATGAAATCCTATACTAAAAATAGAAGCAAAATTGTATAAACAAAAGAAATAAGTTAGAAAGTTGGGTTGCCTCCCAGTAAGCGCTTGTTTAACATCACGAGCCTGACCCAATAACCTTAAAGATCAACCAACTCCATGACTGTGGAAAGGCGTTCAACCTCACCACCCAAATAATGCTTAGACGTTGCCCAATCACCACCCAACCTCTTTGTGGATCTTCAGCAGCCGGATTTGTCAACTCAATTGCTCCATGTGGATGAACATTCTTAACTATAAACGGATCAGACCACTTAGACTTCAACTTCGCAGGAAAAAGCATTAAGCGTGAGTTGAACAATAACACTCGTTGTCCTAGATGAAAAACCTTCTTTACCAGCTTCTTGTCATGATAAAATTTTACCTTTTCTTTTTAATTCCTAGAGGAATCATAAGCATGCAACCACATCTCTTCAAGCACAAGAATTTACCTTCTTCTCCTATTCTTAGTATCAAATGGATCAAAGTTTAAGAACTTCAAAGCCCACAAAGCTCGATGTTCCATCTTCATTGGTAGATGACATGCTTTTCCATAGACTAACTGAAAAGGAGATAGCCCTATAGCTGGCTTCATTGTTGTCCTGTACGCACTGTTGAGATTGTTGATAGGGGGAGCACTAGTGTAGCTAAACCTACAATCTTAGAGTTTCTGGTTTTTGATGATGACAACACATAATTAATAACACATGTGTTTGTGTTACATGTTCATTACTTTCATGATTATGAATATATGAGAACATGTTTGTGTTATGTTGATCATTGCAATTCACTATGTTATATGTGAGATTTAATCTGGGATTGCATGAAAATTGTTTTGGAAAAGGAAAACCACATACCCTTTTGTTGAACTTATAATATGTGGCAAAACAGTAGTTTTAAGTCGACTTCATTATCAGGTAAGTCGCTTAAAACTTATGGCTTTGCACAAACTTTTTCAAAGTGTGCTGTGAGATTTTTTGAAGATAAAGTTTTTCAAAACTTTGTTTAACTGTGTTGTATAGTCGATTACATGCAACCTGCATTCGACTAAGTCTATTACAATTTTGAAATTCTGTTAATGCTTGTATTAAATGTTACAACGACTATATTTTTAAATATGTTGACCAAGCATTAATTGTGATATTCGACTACATTAGTAGCTAAGTCGACTAAAATGCTTCTGAGATGTGTTTATGTATATATTGACGCGAATTTGAATTCTGTGGGAACTTTTGTGTATTCTAACATTTTCATATTCATTACAGATTAGTGTTATCTTACAGAACGTGGAAGAGCTCCAAGAATCAAAGAAGAAGACCATGGTGATCATCTCTTATGATTTCTTCAAGAGCAAGATTATTGAGCTTTGAAAAAGATGATCAAATCTGCACAGAGAGGTGTTTACTGAAAGATCAGAGTCGACAATCTACTGAAAATTGGGTTGATTCCCTGTTGTGATTACAGGATAAAGAGCGTGTTGTGTTCTTGACTTTGAGGGGTTTCTCAAAGGGTTGAAGACGACAGGAGAGGGGACATCTTGTTGCTGGTCTTTGTGTATTGTATGCCTATATTTTTGATTAGAGGGTTAGAGAGGTGTTTTATATTTTTGACGTGGAGGTCTCTATAAAATCCTTGTTGTAAAAACCTTGATCATTATAGTGCATTTGCTTTCTATGGTGGAAGGACACTGTTGCATTCAGTCGACTTTTTTTTTTCACGCATTCGATTATATTCCACTGCACTATAAAGTCCTTTTCCTTGAGTTTTAAGAATGCTTTTAAAGGCATCTACTTTGCGAAAAAGATTTAAAGAAAACATTGTTTTTGTAATTCACCAATTTACCCCTCTCTTGGTGTTGAAAACTAAGCCATTCTATTTTCAAAAATTGGTATCAGAGCTGGTTTTCATTAGATATTTGTAAAACTAGTCGATTACGTTTTCAGTTAAATCGACTGATCCTGGAAAATGGCTTCTAATTTTCAAAGCTTTGGTGAAGATGCATCAACAAATAGACCACCTCTATTTGTTGGTGAAAACTATGCTTTTTGGAAAATTCGGATGCAAATCTTTCTTGAATCTTAGGACAAAGGTGTTTTGGATGCAATCATAAAAGGTCCATATGAACCCACTCATGTTTTGAATGGAAATGTTGTTTTGAAATTTTTTTTCTGAGTGGACTCAAGATGAGAACCGCAGACCATAGTATGATGTTAAGGCTAGAAATTTAATTGCTTCTGCACACTAAATATGGTTGATTTTTTCAGGATATCTTAATGCAAAACGACTAAGGAAATGAGGGAAGTCTTGGAGGTGACTCATGAAGGAATAGATGAAGTTATGAGAGCCAGAAAGAACTCGCTGATACAGGAGTATGAACTGTTCAGGATGAAGGCTGGATAGACTATATATGAAGTACAGAAAAGATTCACTCACATAGTCAACCACCTGATGGCTCTAGGAAAAGTATTTGACAAGGAAGAGATCAACATTAAAATCTTGAAAAGCCTTAACAGGAGCTGACAGCCGAAAGTCATTGCTATATCAGAATCAAGAGATCTGACCAGCATGAATATGGAAACCTTGTTTGGAAAACTCAGAGAACATGAGTTGGAGCTTGGAAGGCTAAAGGAGGAAGAAGAAATTGAAGAAGAGAAATTGATTTCTCTAAAAGCCACAAGCAAGAAAGCTATAAAGATTCATGAACCTGAAACTGAATCAGATGCAGATATACCAGAAAAAGAAATGATGAAAATGATGGTAAGAAAATTTAGCAGATTCATGAAAAATAAAAATTTTGCAACTAACAATGCATGTTTCTCAAGAGGAGGAAATAAGAGTTCAAGAAGCACCATTGTTCAATGCTATGAATGTGGAAAGGACGGTCATATCAAGCCTGACTGTCCAAACCTAAAGAAAAAGCAGAAAGAATTCTCCAAGTTTCCTCAAGACAAGAACAGGAAGCAGAGGAAAGCTTATATTGCTTGGGAAAATAGTGATGAAGACTCTTCAAGTGATGATGACAATAGTGCTGAATAGGAGTCAAATCTATGCTTCATGGCAGGCTCTGCACAATCAGACAATGATAGTGATCGTGAATTCGAAAATTAACCAATAGAAGTCAAGTACTACATGCTACTGGATGCATTTCAGGAAATTCATGCAGAGGCCAAACGACTTCAGTAAAAAGTGAACCGATTATCATCTAAGAGAAGAGATTATGAATACATAATTGATAATATTGTGCAGGATAATGAAAAGCTTGAAAAAGATCTTGAAGAAGCTTTGAAATCTGCAAAGACAGTAAAGACCGAAATACAAATGGTTGAGAAAGAGTGTGATAATTGTCCTCTACATGTTGAGAAAATTGAGTACTTAACCAGCACATTGGCAAAATTCACTCAAGGCAAAGAAAATCTTGATGTTGTGTTGAGATCATCTGGAAGAGCTATCTATAGATAAGGTATTGGTTATAAGGCTAAAAGTAATAGGATAAACTCAGAAATTTATTGATCTGGGTAAACCTACTACTAATGCATGCTTTTACTACAATACACTTGGTCACACAGTAAGAAACTACTAGTTTAGAAATGTTGGTGTTCCAAAGGGAAGATACAAATGAGTTCCCAAGGAATAGCTTTCTGCAACTGACAAGCAAGGACCCAAATTCAAATGGGTACCAGCATCGAAAAATTTAAATTGTTTTGCAGGATAGTAGAGGTTGTGGTAGTAGTGCACAACTCAAGGATGAGCTAACTTGATGATATCAAAGTTCTTGAGTATCTACAAGTGTTAAAGATTATTATCTCACTACATCGAGCATGATATTTGTTTGAATGATTGTTTGATCAATGTATGATTGGTGAATGATTGATTGAGATTGTTTTATGTGAAAATCTGTTTGCCCGACTTTTAATCAATTCCATTATTTGTTAAGTCGAATATGTTATGTGTGTTGTGTTTCTATGTTTTGAAATATTAAGTGAAACATGGAATCGACTTTTGCAGAAATAAAATCGACTAAAATTCTCTGTTAGGTGCTTTCTTTAGTCTTGAAAATTTGAAATTTGATAATTTCTATTTTTGGTGCGAAAATGAATCTTTCTATGTTCCCTCCAATTTGTTTTCGGCTTATTAAAACCTAGAACGAGATAACCTGTCACGTACTCTCTCTGCTGCATTCAAATCCTCTATTCCTAAATTCTTTGCAAGTTCTTGCTATCACTGTCCACAAATGGCTTCAAGCTCATCTTAGAGAAAAAGGGTGAAATCGTGGGTATCAAGAACATGAGAAGATCTTCACATCTTGATGGGTGAATGAGTGATGTCGACATTCAATCAAAATTCATTGACTGTTGGAAAATGAGGAGTCTTACTACACACAAATTTATGAAGATAAGCTTCTTCAGGAAAGAAGGTTTTCAGTTCCAAAACTTGCTAACACGCTAGGGTGTAAAGAAGTTTGTGGAATTGGCTGATCCATGGTATCTTGAACTTGTCAGAGTATTTTACTGCAATTTGAGAATAAGTGAAGGAACATTGTGCTCCAGAGTCAAGGGAGTTTATATCAAACTTACTGAAGTTTGGACGGAGATAGCCAGACTCAAAATGGAAGGTGAAAGATGCCATCTTGGTATGGATGGTTTTCACAAGTTTTTTGTATATCAGGATAGCGTGAGAAATCCTGAAGATATTCGAGACTATTCTCACTACAAAACTGGTGGTATGATGAAGGATGATAGACTAATAGTCTTCGTCATTTCTAGGATCTTAATGCCAAGAGGAAGTAATCATGCTCAGGCTACTATAGAAGACTTATATCTGCTGAAGGCTTTCAAAGAAAACATTCAAGTAGATTGGCCTGCTGCAATTTCTGATAACATGTTGAAAGTTACCCATCTTGAATCAGCAAAGTTGTCGTACTGTGTGTTCATTTCCAAGATCCTTATTCATTTCAGAGTTGACTGCATTGGTGAATCAAGTGAGTCCTACAAGTGAAAAAGCTTGATCAACAAAGCTGCTCTACATAAGATGGGAATGAAACATACACCAGAAGGCTGGAGATTCAAGGAGGAAGTTACCGAAGATGATGATGAAGCAGGACAATAGTCTTCTATTCCATACAGGGCATGCTCTGAATTTGAAATAACTTTGTTGAGAGAAATAAAGTCTCTTAAGATAATGTGTCAAGAGGTTAGGAATGATGTTTTGGAAATAAAAGAGAATCTTAAGTTGAACAATACTGATGAAGATAATGATGAAGATCAATCGAGTGAGGAAGGGAGTATACCTGATGATAGTGATGGAATGGAAGAGGATGAGAATGTTGTTGAAGAGAGTAACAATGACTTGCTTCTTGGAACCTATTTGAAAAAGAATAAGAAGAAAGTATAAATAGTTTGTTTGTTTGGATGTTTTGTTTGTTTTTAGTGCTTTTTTTGTTAATGGCTTTTTATGTCATTATGTATTGGTGTTATCTTATTGTAATTCATGTTTAAAATCAATGAAATCAGAAGTTTATTCTATATTGAGTATCTGATTGTGTCTAATTAAAGTAAACTGTGTTATATATGAAGTTGATTGCTTTACTATTTATCATTGCATTCATACATTTACACACACGGATTATACCTGTATTAATTCTTGCATTATAATGATTCTAAAATGCTTGATCTGGAAAAGATCTTGAAAGGTTTTGCAGGAACATTCCTTCTGGATGAACAATTGGAGATTAACTCAAATGGAAAGCAATGAAATCGATTGCAACTATGGATCAATCGATTATTGTTTAACAGGGGTTATAAATTCCATGATTTGGAATTCGGTTATTCTGATTATTGATTACTTATTGTTGATTGTTTTATAAATAATATATCTTTGTGTTATAATTGATTGAAATGTTTGAGAGATTATATTGATATTGCTGAATGATATTGTATCATTGTTGCATTAATGTGTTTGCATCATTTATGAATTGATACAATACTGTTATATGTTCATATATGCTCTGATATAATCTGTGCATACTGCATTGTGCATCTGGGTTTTGAATATAAAACATGCATAATGACAGGGACAGTATTACATATTTTTTAGATATTTCACATGCCTATATTTAAGGGGGAGAATATATCTTTAACATGTGATTATCTGTGACAGGGGGAGCATCTTTATATATTTGATTAACATGATTTACTGATGCATCTCTGAAATAATTGATTATCTGAATATCAATACCTATTTGCATACCTTCTTTTGCTAATGCACACAGGGGGAGAATGCTGGGAGAATGTTCTAATATTCATTTTCAGCTCTGATATACAATTTGTTTAATTCTGGAAGAATATTCTAATATTCATTTTGAGCTCTGGTATACTCTGATATGTCTGATATGAATTAATATGTTTTTTGCTCTGAATAAAAAATGAGAATATTTCAACATTTGCTCTTATACCTTTTAATCACTTGCTGATCATTTGCTCTGATACATTTTGATATAATATGATTTGATTTGTACAACATGGTTGTTTATTAATCATGGTTGTGCATCATAAAAAAAAGGGAGATTGTTGATAAGGGGAACACTGGTTTAGATGAACCTACATTCTCAGAGTTTCTGGTTTTTGATGATGACAACACATAATTAATAACACATGTGTTTATGTGTTACATGTTCATTACTTTCATGATTATGAATATATGAGAACATATGTTTGTGTTGTGGTTATCATTGCAATTCACTATGTTATATGCACTAGTGCAGAAAGGGCTTTAGACGTCTGTTATTTTGGCCTTTTGATGTCTGACATGCACCCGACGTCTTTGTGGGTGACGTTAACTAGACGTTTGTTGTGCCAGGTCGGACGTCTACATAGACGTCCGTTATGGCACAAACAAACGTCTATATAGACGTCCGTTTGTGTCGGACGGATGTCTATATGGCTGAACGGGTTATTTAGGATTACGGGGTTTGGACGTCTGTTTGTGCACTGTCAAACGTCTGAAGAGCAGATTCGAAATGAAAATGGAGGGAAATGGAGGAGTGCACGACCTAAAACATAGGCCAAAAAACGCCGCCCAAGAACACGCAACAAACTGCACCAAAGCGCACCGAAAACGATTTTTAATCGGTCCAAATGAAAGATATTTCATCACTGAACAATTTAATCGGAATAAAAGTAAGATTAAATGGTCCAAAACAGATAAAAACCAACCTGGAAATGCAAGGCGTAGAGGGAACTCCCACGGGTTCGCGTAACTCCTCGCGGGTTCGCGTTATTGAATATATGTCCTTCTTTTAAACGTCTTTTGAACGTCTTTTGAACGTCCGTTCTAGAGGGGGCCGGACGTCTACAATATTATAGACGTCCGTCCCCCTCCAGAACGGACGTTCAAGAGGCTGACAGAGTAGTTGAACCTGTGATTTAATTTGTGATTGCATGAAAATTGTTTTGGAAAAGGAAAGCCACATGCACTTTTGTTGAACTTATAATATGTGGCAAAACAACAGTTTTAAGTCATCTTCATTATGAAGTAAGTCGATTAAAACTCGTGGCTTTGCACAAACTTTTTCAAAGTGTGCTGTGAGAATTTTTGAAGAGAAAGTTTTTCAAAACTTTGTTTAACTGTGTTGTATAGTCGATTACATGCAACCTGCATTCGACTAAGTTTGTTACAGTTTTGAAATTCTGTTAATGCTTGTATTAAATGTTACAACGACTATATTTTTAAATATGTTGACCAAGCATTAATTGTGATATTCGACTGCATTAGTAGCTAAGTCGACTAAAATGCATATGAGATGTGTTTATCTATATATTAACGAGAATATGAATTTTGAAAAAACTTTTTTGAATTCTAACATTTTCATATTCATTACAGATTAGTGCTATCTTACAGAACGTGGAAAAGCTCCAAGAATCAAAGAAGAGGATCGTGGTGATCATCTCTTGTGATTTCTTGAAGAGCAAGATTGTTGTGTTTTGAAATAGCTGATCAAATTTGCACAGAGAGGTGTTTACTAAAAGATCAGAGTTGACAATCTACTGAAGATTGGCTTGATTACCTGTTGTGACTACAGGAAGAAGAGCGTGCTGCATTCTTAACTTTGAGGGGTTTCTCAAAGGGTTGAAGACGGCAACAGAGGGGACATCTTGTTGCTGGTCTTTATGTGTTGTATGCCTATATTTTGTATTGCCAAGTAGTATTCAAAAAAGTAGATAGGGTTAAAGTAACCCTGAGTCGTCTCCCAACGAATACGGAATTGCCTTTTAATATTTGAATCTTATGAATGTAATGCAATGTTCAAGAATAAAAATGATGTTTGGAGAAGGTTTAAAGAACAAATAAGAAACTTAAAAACGATTATAATGAAATAGGCTAATTCCACTGCTTGTCCAAGATCGATTTATCATCGGTTATTCATAGATAATTGTTCAATTGATTATTATTTAAGTTTCAAATTAATTAAAGTACATTCTTAATTAATTTGAGGGTGATCATGCATTTAACCAAAGTAAATTCTCAATCAAATGCAAAACCTTTCTAGATTATTCACAATAAATTCAACCAAAGTACATTATCAATCAAATCCTTTTGTGTTTAATCATGTCTATTCTTAAATCGCCTAACCAAATTAAAAACTAATCAATCAAAGTAAATTCTCAATTGATTATAGTTGAAATTATTACTACCAATCAAAGTACATTATCAATTGATAGTAAAAACCAATTAATCATATGAAAGTTCCTAAATTAAATCAAAGTAGATTCTCAATTAAACCTAGAAACCCTAGAACTCATATAATCAATATGCATGTAGATTCAAACACATTATGATGCAAGAATCTTTGCTTTTAATTTGATAGAGAGATGAAAGACATAGAGAGAGAACAACTTAAAGGAATAATCAAAATAAACAATTGCATTAACTCAATCTAACATCAGAATTCATAATGGAATTACAACAAAATAGCCCTAGATGCTTAGCTCTCCATGAATGGAGTTGAATACAAGATGAAATAAGAGAGAGAGAACTAGTGAATGAATGAATGAAGTCAAGTCCTCTTTTCTGCCTCCCTAGGTCTCTTTATATAGGGCTGGATTGGGCTTGGACTCTGAATATTCAGTTCATAGAATCTTTTATCTTATATCTTCCAAATAACTAAAAGATTTAGATAATTATAACATTATTTGGAAGATATTTTCTGTTGATATTCCCAAATTAAATTAATTAAACAACTGAATTTTATCTTTTAGCTTTTCTGAATTTCCAAAATTACACATAAGCCCTTAAATTTTCTCTATCTGCACTTAAGCCCCAACTGAATTTCCCAAAATTGCAACAGAACCCCTTAATTGACTAGACTTTGACTGTTTGACCAGCTTTGACTCATATGGTCGTGGCCAATGGAAGCTTGCCACGTGGCATGATCTGGTGAAGTTTGGCTTAGGAGGGGTATGAGTAGGGAAATTTAGGAGGTGTATTTAGAATAGGGTTACTATTTGGCTTAATATTGGGCTTGGTTAAGAGAAGAGGGGTGTATGTAGGGAAATTGGGAGGTGCAAGGGTAAAAGTTGTCTGTTTGGCCCATCTGTACATTATTTTCCAAATAAAACCTGATATTGGGCCTTGAATTGCCATTTGGACCAATAAAACTTATAATTTCAACTGCACAAATACACGTAAGAACATCCAATAATATTTTATGCGCTAAAACTCACTTTTTATGTCTCTTTAATTCCTAAACTCAACAATGCCAATAATCACTAATCCTCTTTAAATCAATCATTCAAGCACATGAATTTCATCAAAAATTTAATTTTAAAGCATAAATATGCACTCATCACACCCCCACACTTATCCTTTTGCACTCCTAGGCAAAATTAATTAATTCCAAGACTTTGTTCTGGGTCATTTTATTCCATATTTGCATTTGGGTGAAAAGAATGAACAACACCAGATATAGATAAATCATCTATAGATCACTTTGTCATGGACATGCAAATGAAATTACTCTATTCTTCACACATGAGTTGACCTTTTTGAATTCCCAAGAAAATCAAATATGAAAGATAACACTCAAGTCAACATGTATCTATTTCTCTCCAATTCTATCAAGTGTTTTTGGCTTGTGTTTACACTCAAAATACCCATGAAAGTAGACACCCTTGATATTTAGCAAGATTCTAACATTCACATACTTCAGAAAACATGCAATTATTGATCATGAGGGCTTTTTAAGGTTTTATTGAGGCCAAGGCAAAGGTAGGGAATTTTCTTGGAATTTATGAGTTTTTGAAATTGATATAGAAAGAGTAATGATACTTGATTTCAAAAACGACTTTATTTCTTGCTTCTTTCAAGGAATATTTTTTTCTTTCTTCTTCTTTTCTTTTTTTTTCTTGTTAAAACTCCAACTTTTCATCTTCCTTTTTGCTTTTTTTTTTCTTTTTAAAACTCCAACTTTTCATCTTCCTTTTTGCTTTTTTTTTATTATTTTGTGGGTGAGGTACTCACCCACACAATTATTCCTCACTTTACTTCTAACAGAATCCATTACTCCTTCTTCTTTCCTAAGGTAAGGAACATATGATTTTTCTTCTTTTCTCATTTGACACTGACTGGAAACAAGAAAAATAGGCTTAAGGCTCAAAGAGGGTCCCAATGGATTAATGTTAGGACAAGTTTATTTGGCCAAGTAGCTAAAACAAGAAATGCCTCAATCATAACAAATCATGCATATTCACCTCAATTGCACAACATAGAATCAAGCTAACTATTACAATATCAACGAAACATGGGAAAATCACACAAGAAAAATAGGTATGGGACATGGTGGTCCATCCTTAACATTAAGCCCAAAACTCACATGGTTTCAAATTTCTTTCTCAAAAGATTTAATCAGGAAATTCTCAAGTCAACTCAATCAGCAAATCATAAAAGCAATCCACTCATATCAACATGACTCATTTTTTTTTCTCATGAATTCATAATCATTCCAGTTACTGATTCAAACTCTCAAATCCAATGCAAATATTTATTCAAAACAAACAAAATAGGGAACAAAATTAATTGTTTCCCCACACCCCCACACTTAAACTATGCATTGTCCTCAATGTATGCCTTATATATAAAATGCAAAGAAAAAGTATGAGGGAACTTACCTCCTTCATGGTGGAAGGAATGCTAGTAGGACTTCTTTGGAAAAGTCATCCTGGATAGGAATGTTATCTTTTCCTTTTTCAATCCTACTAAGATGGTCAACTACTATATTATGTGTCCCACTTCTATCTTGAATAGGATTCAACTTGTCCTTCTCGTTCTTGACCATTGTGATTCCATATTTCTTGGGAACCACATGTATAAGGTCCACCCAAGTGCTGTCAGAATTTGAATATTTAAGACCTGTTTGTAGCAACTTGGTGTCCTTTTTCTTTACAACCCCCATCAGTTGAGGATCCAGTCTTCCTTGAGGTTGTCTCACTAGTTTAGCATCCTCCTCCAAAAGTATTCTATGCATGCAAAAAGAAGGGCTAATACCAGGAATCTCTGTTAAGGTCCAACCTTTTGCTTTCTTGTGGTCTTTGATAACCTGTAATAGTTGTTTTTCCTGCTCATCAGTAAGCAATGCAGATATAATAACAGGGAGTTTCCCATCCCTCTCAAGATAAGAATATTTCAAATGGGATGGTAAAGGTTTCAACTCCAAAATGGGTGGCTGCACCACAGATGGCAAAATTTTACTACCTAAGGTAATCTCAGCCACCTCAACATCACACTCGGACGCCACAAAGGTATCATATATTAATATCGCGTCCTCAATATCACCTGCTTTACATTTTCCTTTTTCGTCCAAAATTAGGCACGACATATTTGAAAAAGAAAAATTGTTTACAACATCACTTGATAAGTCAATACAAAACAAAGAATGATCTTTAATCTGGTGCTTCCCAACTTCCAACATGTTGAACCGCACCTTCTGGTCTCCTATCTCCATTGTTAATGATTGTGCATGCACATCTATCTTGGTTCGTGTTGTCATCATGAAAGGTCTTCCCAAGATAATAGTTGTTGGACTGATTCCTTCATCATCCTTCATGTCAAGATATAGAAATCTGTAGGAAAAATTAACTTGTCTACTCAGACAAGGACGTCCTCAAGCACAACTGTAGGGTTAACTATGCTACGGTTGACCAGTTGAATGACCACACCAATAGTCTTAAGAGGTTCCAAAGATAGAGAAGTAAACATTGATAAAGGCATTACATTTATGGAAGCCCCTAAATCTAGCATGGCATTATCAAACTTTGAATTTCCAATAACACATGGAACAGAAAACATACCTGGATCCTTGCATTTTCGCGATATTTCAATATGCTTCTTAATCAAGCTTGACACATTTCTTCCCAAATTCACAACTTCATTATCCCTAAAACGCCTTCTATTTGTGCAAATTTCTTTCAAAAACTTGGCGTATTTAGGGATTTGCTTAATAGCATCTAGCAAGGGAATGTTGATCTCCACCTTTTTGAATGTATTTAAGATCTCTTGGTCTAATTCCTCCATTTTTTTTGTTTTTCGGTTTCAACCAATTTGGATATGGAGGAGGTGGAGAATAAGATGAAGAAGAATTTTTAGAAGAAGAGTTAGAGGATACTAACCTGGATTTATCAATGGTAGTCCCAAGTGATGGTTCACTTGGTCCTCCATTGTCATCAATTTGGGTTCCTTCTTTCTCCTTATCTTCATCCTCTTGAGCTCCTTCATGGCCTTCTACTTGCTTACCCGCTCTCAAAGTAATAGCACTTACATTTTGCGGGTTGATCACTATTTGTGCAGGTAGTTTATTTGACTCCTTAGCCTCTAATTTTTTCACCCTCTGAGTCAACTCTACAATTGATTTCTTGATTTCTGAATTTTGCTCAAGTATTGTTTTCATAAAATCTTGTAGTGACATTTCAGGTTGAGGTTGCTGCCTTTGTTGAGGTGGAACATAAGGTTGTTTATTCTGTTGATACCTATTGGAGGATGAGTCATGATAATTCTGGTATGGTCTATTTCCTCCAATCATGTTTGCAACAACAGCTTGAGATGGGTTTTCCACAGTGGTTTCCACCAAGCTAGGACATTCATCAGTATAATGGTTAGTTGAAATGCAAATTCCACACTTCTTTGCAATTTGTGGAGTTGAGGTTTTAAACAAACTTGCAATCTCGTCAAGTTTGCTTTCTAGCTTATTCAATCTTTCATCTATCCTTTTTCCATCAACTGCACCATTTTCAATTTCATGCACTCCCTTCAGCAAAGTAACTGAATTTTCTCTTGTGCCATACTGTTGATTGTCTACTGCCTTCCGTTCTATTAGATCTATACCATCTTCTGGTGACCTGTCTAAGAAAGATCCTCCGCTTGCAACATCTGCCCATGACCTATCAGTAGGACTTAAGCCTTCATAAAAGCTTAGAATAAAATCTTCAATTTGGAGTTGAGGGCATGAAGAACATAGTTTCTTGAATCTTTCCCAATATTCACTAAGATTATCTCTATCTCTTTGTCTTATATCTTGAATTTCTCTGCGGATAGCTGATAATCTAGATGCAGGAAAATACTTCTCAAGAAAGAGTCTTTCAATAGTTTCCCAATTTGTGATACTTGCAGAGAGATAATACCACCAATCTTGAGCTGCTCCTTGAAGAGTAAAAGGAAAAGCTCTCATTTTAAGGCTCTCTATTGTGATCCTGGGAGATCTAAAGTTTTCACACAACATGTGAAATTGTCTCAAGTGCTTGTGTGGATTCTCCCTTGATAACCCATTGAACTTTGGTAAGGCATTTAACAGGTCAGGTCTCAACTCCCACTCCTCATTAGGGTATTCAATGTTACTTCGGATAACTGTATTCTGGGACGTGGCTAACTGTCTGATGGTTCTTTGTGCCATATTGTTTGGGTTAGGATCAGGTAAAGGATTAGATGGTATGTTTGTGATGGGAGATAATGAAGGTGGTATGACTTCAGATGTAGGAAGTGTTCCCTCAGTAGAACACCCAAATTTCAATCTTCTCCGCAGCTTACGCAAATTCCTTTCGACTTCCGGGTTAATTTGATAAAATTCTCCCGGGTTAGCTCTGGTCATGCACTACGCAATCTGCTTGAAGTTGTTTCTTTATTACAACTTCTCTTTTTTCTTTTGTACCAAGTCTTTCTTAGCTAGAGTGTATTCAAACTAGCCTCAAGTATTTCTCAAGAGAAATTCTTAATTAAAACAAGAACAAAGATTTTTTTTTTGCTAAAACAATAAGGACTATAGACTACAAAAAAACTCAAATTAGCTTAAATGTATTTGCGTTAAAAAAAATAAAGATAAAAAAAATAAAAAATAAAAATAAAAATAAGAATCAAAATATTTAAAATACTAATCGTACTCCCGGGCAACGGCGCCAGATTTGATAGGTTGTCATTGAAGCTATCAAATTAATACTACTTTTCAAGGCAACTTCAGTATTGCCAAGTAGTATTCAAGAAAGTAGATAAGGTTAAAGTAACCCTGAGTCGTCTCCCAACGAATACGGAATTGCCTTTTAATATTTGAATCTTATGAATGCAATGCAATGTTCAAGAATAAAAATGATGTTTGGAGAAGGTTTAAAGAACAAATAAGAAACTTAAAAACGATTATAATGAAATAGGCTAATTCCACTACTTTTCCAAGCTCGATTCATCATCGGTTATTCATAGATAATTGTTCATTTCATTATTATTTAAGTTTCAAATTAATTAAATTACATTCTTAATTAATTTGAGGGCGATCATGCATTTAACCAAAGTAAATTCTCAATCAAATGCAAAACCTTTCTAGGTTATTCACAATGAATTCAACCAAAGTACATTCTCAATCAAATCAAAGTAGATTCTCAATTAACCCTAGCTTGGAATCGTGTATTGAATTGGTTCTATATTTTATATGCTTTGCTTCATTAATTGTTAAGGTTTTTCTTCTACACTCTATGCATGCTTTGTTTAACTTATTTAATTGCATGATCATTGATGTTATTTATATGGACACATATAAGTAAATCTAGAACTGAGGAAATTCTCCCAAGAGCAATATTACCTAGACATAGGGATAGGAGGATTGGTTGTCTTTAAGCTTCTGTGCGAATGTAATGCATGAAAAATTGCTAGGGAGACAAGACATTGTAAACTAGTGATTAAGAGTAGGCTTTCTTCACCGAGACATCGGGTTTAAGGTAAATTAGAAAGTGGCATTAACATTAATGAAGAAAGATAAATTCTTGAATACATGAGAGTGGATAGGATAAGTCGGAAACCCCAATAACATCATCATTCCATATTTTACATCAATCTCTTTTGCTTCTTTCAATCCAATTGATAAAAAACTTGCATTCATGTTTATTTTCCGCAATTCAAACAATGATTTTGTTTGCATGTCTAATTTAATCAAGAAATCACATAACTGTCTAGGTCGTGAGTCCTTTCGGAAACAATACTTGGTCTTACCATTTTATTATTTCTTGGTACGATTCGGTACACTTGCCAAGTGTTAACGTGGACAAAGGTGTTTGGGATGCAATCATAAACGGTCTATATGACCCACTCATATAAACGATCCTTCTGCTTCTTCATTAGTAACACAACGTTTCAACAAATTGTCTGCTCCAATCTTGAACAAAAACGGATCATCCCAGATAAATTGTTTTGCATCATGCAAAAACTTTTTCTTCTATTGCCAATTAAAATCTTCTGGGATTACTCCTGCAGCTTTAAAATTAGCCATATAAGCAAACCATGCCCTTTATTCAATATACAAAAGTCTTTGATCTGAAAAAGACTCCCAACTCTCTTTTTCCTTGCTTGTGACTTCCCCATTTACTAACCGGGATGGATGATCAGCAATCACATTCTCACTACCTTTCTTGTCACGGATTTCCACATCAAACTCTTGTAGTTAAATTACCCATCTAATCAAACGTGGTTTAGAGTCGAGCTTAGATAGCAAATACTTTATAGCTGCATGATCCGTGTAGATGATCACCTTAGACCCAATGAGATAAGGTCAAAATTTTTCCAAGGCATATACTATAGCAAGGAATTCCTTTTCTATAGTGGCATAATTCAACTGAGCTTCATTCAAGACTTTGCTTGCATAATAGATGGTGTGAAAGACCTATAGCATAATCACTAGCATCACACATTAACTCAAAGTCTTGATTCCAACTAGAGCTACAATAAGTGGCGCAGAAACAAGCTTCTTCTTCAGAATCTCAAAAGCTTTCATGTACTCATCATCAATTACAAAAGGCACATCTTTGACAAGGAGATTGGTTAAGGGTTTGACAATCTTTGAAAAATCTTTAATGAATCTTCGATAAAACCCAGCATGGCCCAAAAAGCTTCTAAATCCTTTCACATTCGTCGGTGGTGGAAGTTTCTCAATGACCTCCACTTTGGCTTTATCAACTTCAATTCCCCTGGAAGAAATCTTATGACCCAAAACAATTCCTTCAATGACCATAAAATGGAATTTTTCCCAATTAAGCACAAGGTTTGTTTGGACGCATCTCTTAAGCACAATATCCAAGTTAGCCAAGCACACATGAAAAGAATCACCAAACTGTTGGTTGGTACCAGACAGAGTGTAACGCAGCGAAATAAAGCTAGAGTAGCAGAAAGCGTGTTCGGTCACCTATTTTAAAATAAATTGGTCCGTTTTTAGAAAATCAATTTTCTTTCAGAAAATTTATCGAACAGTTGATATGCGTAAAAGATAAAGAGTGTAGGGAATAGAAAATCACACGAGTAATTTTTATACTGGTTCGATTCAACAGAATCTACGTCCAGTCGTTAATCACTAAAAAAAGTGATTAACAATTCCACTAAAAAGATGTTTCACAACTTACAACAAATAGTGAATAAAGTAGATAAATAAACCTTCCTTCGACGAACGAACCGGAAGAAGAACACTCTGCCAACTCGAAGAGAACCGCTCCGACTATCGACAAACGAAACGCGAGCTTCTCCTATTCACGAGACCAGGCAGAGCACCTTGCTAACTCGAAGAGAGCTTGCTCCGACTATCGACACACGACACGCGAGCCTCTCCTGTTCACGAGACCAAGCAAGGGAACTTGAACTATAGCTTCTGAGAACTTCCTCTGACCAACAGTATTTTGCAAGAGCTTTTGTTCAACTACGTTACATTGATCTTCACATAAACTCAATATATAGCTAGTTGTTCTGAATATCTAAGGTTAAGTCTCAACTGCCACGAATAATCGATTATTGTAAGTGATAATCGATTATTCAAGTCCGTTACAGGTTTTCAAAAGTGTGATAATCGATTATATGAGGTGATAATCGATTATTCCTGGATGACTTGTGATAATCGATTATTGCCATTCCATAATCGATTATGGCAGTAAAAAAATGCAAGTTTTACAAAGTTATAAGACTTTCCTGCTATATTTAATTTCTACAAATTGCTTTTAAATAATTCTAATATCTTCTTCAACTAAAACTTCTTGCAGCATCATCAAAACAATTTTCTTCAAGATTGACCAATACTCCTTATTGGTAACAATCTCCCCCTTTTTGATGATGATCAAAAAATTCAATTTTAAAAGCAATTTTGGCTTTCCTGCAAAACATACAAGCTAACAGACAACAACAGAGTTAGCAATACCTGTATTAATGTATACTTATCCCCTTATATTATTCTTCTCCCCCTTTTTGATCATAAGCAAAAAGATTTGATGTAAAAAACTCCCCCTAAATACGATCTCCCCCTCAATTAAACAAAGTATGCATATAATCAAGAGATCATTTTATTTATGAAAAGAAAGATTACATTACAAGACGAAACATAAAAGACAGAATTATAACATAGATTAAATAGCAAGCAAAGAACAAAACATGCTAACATAGAACCTATATCTAAAACTCAGGACTAGGAGATCTTTGTGGAGGTTGAAGGTTGAGATGATTCTCGATGTTAGATAGGCGAACATCATGATCAAGAAATTGATCAACCATGTACTCATCAATAGATTGTTGCCACTCATAAATCTCCTCAAAATGTGTTCTTTGTGCTAGACTCATATCCTCTAATTGCTTAGATAATCTAGCAAAATGTTCTTCCATGGAGAGTGAGGAGGATGAGGTCATGGTAGATGGACCAGCATCAGAAGGAGCAGCAACACTAACTGGTTCTGCCATATGAGTATCGATGTCATAATCTTCATCTTCATCAGGATGGTCATCATCTTTGTGAATGAGAACTCGTCCTCTAGTAATGAATCCCATCTGACGAAATGTAGTATCTCCAATTTCCGTGCCAACAGCTTGAATGGCTTGGACAAGTTCTCCTTCAACATTTACACTTTTGTACTCCAAAATCCTAGAAATAAGAAGAGCATAGGGAAATTGATAAGAATGGGATTTCTTAGCTTTTACCATTGTGTCAGCAATGAGAGCAGGCCAATCGATGTGTATGTTATTTAGGATCCCATACAGAAGAAGTAGATCCTGCTCAGAGCATTGAGCATGATTGGTTGCTCTAGGACATACTATCCAGACAATCAAGTAGTGAATCATCCTTTCTTCAACCTTGAAACCTCCAACAAGAAATTGCCTTCGATTGGTCTGCTGTTCAGGGTGACGCAAGAAGGATTGGAAAGTCATCAACCTATTGAAATCTTGAAGTCCTAGATGAACTTTTACAGCATCATCCCAGATGGTAAGTTGAGCAACGTTGGTCCACACATCATCATCTAAAATTATGCGGACACCCTTTACTTTAGTGGATATAATCCCATCTCGATATCTCAAGTTGAAGTAGAAAACTCTTATGAGATCGGGATAAATGCAACCTTTTTGCTCCACCAGATTCGTGAGTCCTTGAACAGCAAAAAGATCTGGAAATTGAAATCCATAGAAACGAAAAAAATCAAGGCGAATATACTTTACCGCCATGATTCTTCTTTCTTGCCAAGAATTAACATAGTCTGCATGTTTTCCTTGATCTGAAATCCACCCATCAATGGTTGCAGGATGTGGCTGAGAGGAAGAGGATGCTCCAACAGCTCTGCGGCGATGTCTTCTTGAATCCGCCATGGAGAAAGTTTGAGGTAGTGAGATTTTGAGAAAGTGAATAAAAATGGAGAGCTTTTGAACTCAAGATTTGATTTCAGTAGTTTCTAGGTGCAAAGAAGTGTCTAATAATCGATTATAGGAGGCTATTTATAAGAAGAATGGAAAAACTAGCCGTTTATGACCGTTTATAGCCATTATGGGATGCTCCAACGACTTTATTTTTGAAACTGTTAGCGTGATAATCGATTATGCCTGATGATAATCGATTATTCGTTCAAAATTTCCCAGATTTGAGTTTTAAGTTTGAATAATCGATTATTGCCTTGTGATAATCGATTATGAAGCATAAATTTTACGAAAATGTGAAAATTTTCATAAGCGTTGATCCTAAGACATGTCTAATACTCCTAACTCTCTTCTAAGCTCAAAAAATCTATCCTTAGGTAGCGCCTTGGTGAAAATATCAGCTAATTGATGTAAGGTATCAACATATTCAATTTGACAATCCCCCTTTTGAATATGATCTCTCAAGAAATGATGTCTAATCTCAATGTGCTTAGTCCTTGAGTGCATTATGGGATTCTTAGTTAAATTTATAGCACTAGTATTATCACATTTTAAAGGAATATTATTAAGGAAGATATCAAAGTCTTCCAGTTGTTGTTTCATCCACAAAATTTGGGCACAACAATTTCCAGTAGCAATATATTCAGCTTCAGTGGTAGACAAGGCTACACACGCTTGTTTCTTTGAATTCCAGGATACCAAAGAACAACCCAGAAAATGACAAGTACCACTAGTACTGTTCCTATCAATTTTACAACCACCATAGTCTGCATTAGAATAACCTATTAAACTAAGTGAAGCATCAGATGGATACCAAAGTCCAAAAGAAGTGGTTCCCTTAAGGTATTTTAAGATTCTCTTGACAGCAGTCAAATGAGATTCTTTAGGATTTGCTTGGTACCTAGCACACACACATACACTTTGCATAATATCTGGTCTACTAGCAGTGAAGTACAATAAAGATCCTATCATGCCTCTGAACATAGTTTCATTTACTCCTTTTCCAGATTCATCCTTATCTAAATAGCATGAAGTACCTATAGGTGTACTAGCTTCTTTACACGTATCCATACCAAATTTCTTAAGAATTTCTCTACAATATTTTGTTTGGGAAATAAGAGTACCTCCATTCATCTGTTTTATCTGTAGTCCTAAAAAGAAATTCAGCTCACCCATCATAGACATCTCAAACTCACCTTGCATTATTTTTGCAAATTCTTCACATAAGGAGTCATCAGTTGACCCAAAGATAATATCATCTACATAAACTTGTACAATCAAGATGTATTTTCCTACTTTCTTTATAAATAAGGTTGAATCAACCTTACCTCTAGAAAAATTATTATCAAGTAAGAAGGTACTAAGTCTTTCATACCAAGACCTAGGTGCCTGTTTAAGACCATACAAGGCCTTCTTCAACTTATAAACATGATCAGGAAATTTGAAATCCTCAAAACCAGGAGGTTGACTAACATATACCTCTTCTTTATCATGAGGCTCATGTTCTCCTCATCATCAGAATCATCCTCTTCAATCCTTTTAGAGTTCTTTCCTTTGGAGATCTCGGACTTGAAGGCTAGTGTCTTTCTTTTGCCTTGATCTTCTTCACCCGTCCATCTTCTCAACTCAAGCTCATGCTCACGGAGTTTCCCAAACAAAATTGGCATTGACATTTGAGTGAAATTTTGAGAATCAGAGATGGCAGTTACCTTTGGTTGCCACGACCTGTCCAATGATTTCAAAATTTTTACATTCAATTCATCAGTATCAAAAGTCTTACCCAACCCTGTCAAGTGGTTCACTATGTGAGTGAAACGCTTTTGGACATCAGAAATTGTTTCTCCAGGTTGCGTTCTGAACATCTCATACTCCTGAATGAGAGTGTTCTTCCTTGCACGTTTCACGTCCTCTGTTCCTTCATGTGTGACTCTCAGAACTTCCCACATTTCCTGTGCTGTCTTACACACAGAAATTCTATAAAATTCATCAAGTACAACAGTAGATGAAATAATATTACGAGCTTTAATATCAAACTGAGCTCGTCTATTTTCTTCATTAGTCCACTCAAAAAATGGTTTTTCTACTTCTACACCATCAACTGTATTTTTAGGAATATAAGGACCATTTTGTACAACTTCCCAGATGCCTCTGTCAACAGACCCCATAAAAATTTCCATTATGACTTTCCAGAACGCATAGTTATCACCAGTAAAAAGTGGTGAGCACCCTCGGCATATACAAGGTGTTGGTTGTGACCGGCCATTTTCGCAAATTTTGAAAAACTATCAAAGCAAGCTCTAATACCAATTGTTGGTTGGTACCACACAGAGTGTAACGCAGCGGAATAAAGCTAGAGTAGCAGAAAGCGTGTTCGGTCACCTTTTTTAAAATAAATTGGTCCGTTTTTAGAAAATCAATTTTCTTTCATAAAATTTATCGAACAGTTGATATGCGTAAAAGATAAAGAGTGTAGGGAATAGAAAATCACACGAGTAATTTTTATACTGGTTCGATTCAACAGAATCTACGTCCAGTCGTTAATCACTATAAAAAGTGATTAACAATTCCACTAAAAAGATGTTTCACAACTTACAACAAATAGTGAATAAAGCAGATAAATAAACCTTCCTTCGACGAACGAACCGGAAGAAGAACACTCTGCCAACTCGAAGAGAACCGCTCCGACAATCGACAAACGAAACGCGAGCTTCTCCTATTCACGAGACCAGGCAGAGCACCTTGCTAACTCGAAGAGAGCTTGCTCCGACTATCGACACACGACACGCGAGCCTCTCCTGTTCACGAGACCAAGCAAGGGAACTTGAACTATAGCTTCTGAGAACTTCCTCTGACCAACAGTATTCTGCAAGAGCTTCTGTTCAACTACGTTACATTGATCTTCACATAAACTCAATATATAGCTAGCTGTTCTGAATATCTAAGGTTAAGTCTCAACTGCCACGAATAATC
>JAHCHA010008783.1:0-17650 GCA_027742795.1 Vigna hirtella
CCTCGACAAGTGTAACCGAATCGTATCAAGTAATAAACATGGTAAGAAAAAGCATCGTTCTCCCAAAGGACTCACGGCCTAGACAGTTGTGTGGTTTGTTGATTAGCTAAGACTTGTAAAACTAATTGATTAAGATTTAAATGCAAATACTCAAAAGTAAATATGAATGCATGGATTGATCAATGGTAAGAGTAAACAAAACACGTGAATTGAAATATATGGATGATTATGTTGTTGGGGTTTATCAATTTCAACCTATCTACTCTCATGTATTCAGGAATTCATCTTTCTTCATTAATTGTTAATGCCACTTTCTAAATTACCTTAAACCCGATGTCTCGGCAAAGAAAGCCTAATCATAATCACTAGTTTACAATTTTTTGTCTCCCTAGCAATTAATCATGCATTATAATGAACAAAAGCTTAAAGGCAACCAACCATCATACTCCTATGTCTAGGTTTATACTACTATTGGGAGAGATTCCCCATATCTAGATTTCCCCGCATGTGTCCATATCAACAAAATCAATGATCATGACATCGAATGAGTTAAACAATGCATGCTTTGAGCAAAGAGGAAAAACCCTAACAATTAATGAAAGAAAGCATGTATCTTAAAGAAGATTTTGAAGAAAAAATTCCATACATGAGAGTCTCAAAAGGATTACATTGATTCCCCAACAACAATAAATGTTTAGTTCACCATAGTCATGGTGAAACTATATGAATTACAATGAAAGAGTGAAAAGATAGAACCCTGGAAAGGTAAGAAAGGAGTTGTAGCATCCAAAATCTTCCTTCAAGGGGTGAAATAGTGTGTTTTTGCCTCGTTCAAGCCAAAGATCTCTGACTTAGGTTAACTAAAATCTTATATAGTCTTCTAAAAATTACAGAAAAGTGAGCCCAAGCCCATCAGAATGCCGCTCAGCGGTAAGTGCGTGACTTCTATTCTTCCCCTCAGCTACAGTTTTCCCCTCAGAGGTGACTGCGGGTCTTCAAAGTGCCGCTCAACGGTAAATGACGCTGAGCGGTACTTGCGGCTTCTTCCTTTTCTGAATCCAACCCTTAGCTCCTTTACTTCTTTCACTCAATTCATCTCAAAAACCTACAAAAACAAGGAAATCAAGCATAAAATCTGTCCAACTCTTTTATTCCCAAAAATTTAACAAAAACATGATTCCAAGCTAGTTTCTAAGTCATAAAGGTTGTCTTTAAGATCAAATTTAAGTATAAAAATAACAGTTTTTCAACTGTTATCACAACCCCAAACTTAGAACTTTGTTTGTCCTCAAGCAAACAAGATGTAACTCAATCTTCCACCAATCCATACAATGGTTCACTACATTCAAAACTTCTTTTCTCAAGACAAGTAAATACTCAAATCAGCTCTTCACAAAGAATTTAGTTAAGATGCACACATGCTTTTAGTGTTCATATAATCCCAAAATATCCAACAAATGCTATTCTCATGAATGATCAATCAACTAAGCATAGATGAAATCATGTGCTCATGGACTTTATGCTCGCCAGAAAAAGTGTCTCACTCAAACACACATGTGCATAAGAGGTCACTCATTCATTCTACTATCACAATGTCACATGAATTAACTTTGCCTTCCATTTAACTACAGTCAAACACATTCACAAGTAAATGTCATCACAAGGACTTTTCTATGGCTTATAATGTGGCTGGGCTAACAAGAAAATTGGTTTTTCTAGATCACAAAATCCTTGAGTCAAGTGAATCAACTACACAAAACCATTCTTCCTTGAGTCAAGTGAATCAACTACACAAGTGAATCAACCTTCTTTTGCATTGAGCCTTTCTCTTTTTCTTTCTTTTGTTCCTTTTTCTTTTGATTTTCACATGCTTAGCTCTTGGCTCAATGCTTGTTATTTTCCCTTTCTAGACTTCCCAACAACCCCAAACTTGAACATTTTCCAAAAAGGGTTTTCAAATCATGTTCAAAGCTAAAGGTTCAAAGGATAGAACACATAGTGTTCTCTTTTAGTGGGCTAAAATCATGCATCTTGGCTAAAAAGGGTTACCAACAAATGGCTTTGATCATCTGAAACATACAAGCAAGTGATTCAATCATATAAAACTTGGGCAAAGTCATTCATGCTTTCAATGTAATAACATTCAATTGAAAACTCTGGATCTAAAAACCTCACATATAGGCTCATTTTTCCATTCCACATATACATCCTGCTGAGCATCATAATCACAATCATAACATCATGCATTTGTTCACAAAGCTTGTGAACCACCTGTATAAGCATATAATGTGTACAATCTTAACATCAATTAGTCTCAAAGCATCATCAACCATTACTTATCACACAATAGTCACAAGAAAACCATCATAATAGATAAAGTTTCAAACTGAGTACATCAAACCCTATTCTAAAGGGGCCTTGTTGTTCATAATGTCCTCCAGATACATATAGAACACTCTCCACATCATCAAAATTAGTTCCTTCCTCCATATAGAGAGCGAACTGACACTTCTCACTAGCCCATTCAGTACCTAAAAATTTGTTGATAGAGTCAGGATCATACCGAATGGCATGGCCTCTACCATAGCTTAGGTAATCTTCAGCAGGATGATCACCCAACCTCCTTACGTTGGTGTAAAATTCTTTCACCACTGCTATGTTAGCTGGTGCAGGGTATGTGGCTAATCTCCTCCAATTTCTGCTCATCAGTTGCTCACCAAACTGTGGAGCAAAGTTAGGAATCAGTCTAGCTTTCCTTTCCATTAGGAGCCTCCTATCTTTGACAATCTTAAAATGGTTCTCATGCTTGCGAGAAAGGAAACTGCTAGAATAGGTGTGTTCTGGTTCCTTATCCTTTATCTTGGAAGATGTAGTCTTGAATCTTTTGCTTGAAGAGGAGGCCATCCCTACATCAAACACAAATCACAAAACCACAAGACATGTTGTTAACCATTAGTAAACCATAAACATCATCCCAAAACCATGCCAAACCATCACTGAGGGTAAACAAAGCCCCTCAGCGCAACCTGCAAGCAAACCAGCTAGCAAAAGAGCCATAAAAGCAACTCTGCAAGAATCGCTCTCAGGGGAAATTTCCGCTGAGCGGTGATTCTGCAGATTTTTCAAAACTCAATTTTAACCCTTCCTAACTCTACCCACATGCAATCTTTCTAGTTCCAGACTCAAATCAAGCATTTTAATCGGTTCAAACAGCAATTAAGTCATCAAATCATGCATAAAAATCAAAAGCCCTAAAGAATCATGCTTAAACTAATATGTTCAAATCAATTCATGCATTCAAGAAACCTAAAATTAAAATTGCTTGAACTTACTTGGGTGGAGATGCTAGATGAATGGAAAATGCTTTAGGAATTTGAAGAAAACAACCCCCAATTGCAATGCTCTCACTAAAGGTGAGTGAAAGTGAGGTTTTGTAAAGGTGGAAGAGGGAAAAGTGGAGAGAACACTTTTTCTTCTGTGTTGATCTCTTACACCTTATGTAAAGAGACTTCTTTCGACTCCCTCAAATCATTCAGGCATTCATCAATCAATTCTTCTTTTTTCTCATTTAATTCTTCACAAGTGTCCACTAGCATCTCCTCCAAAAGAAAAGTATCACTTGTTTTCTTCACTTGTATCATGCAAATTTCATCAAGAGTGTCAAGATGGAAACACTCCTTGTCATCATTTGGGTGAGACATGGCTTCAAAAACATCAAAGTTTAATTCTTCATCTTGTACTCTCACTTTCAGCTTGTCGTTTTCCACATCAATCAAAACTCTTGTAGTCTTCATAAAAGGTCTCCCAAGAATGAGAGGTACATTCACATCCTCTTCCATCTCCATGATAACAAAGTCCACAGGAAAAGAAATTTGTCTACCTTCACAAGCACATCTTCAACTACCCCATAAGGATATTTCAAGGATCTATCTGCTAGTTGAAGATTCATCTGGGTAGGCTTGAGTTCCAAACCTTCAATCTTTTCAAACATGGAGAGCGGCATGAGATTGATACTGGCTCCCAAATCAATAAGTGCCTTTCCAACAGAGATATTCCCTATAGTACAAGGATTGGTGAAGCTTCCAAGATATTTCAACTTGGGAGGTAGAAGCTTTTGTATGATAGCACTACAATTTCTTTGAACTTCAATGGTCTCCTCTTCAATGTACTTCTTTTTCTTAGTGAGGAGCTCCTTCAGAAATTTGTCATATGAGGGCATTTGTTGCAAAGCTTCAGAGAAGGGTATATTGATCTCACATTTCTTGAAGATCTCCATGAAGCGCTCAAATTGTTTTTCTTTTTCCTTCCTAGAATAATTCTTTGGGCAAGGAAGGGGTTTTTCATATAATTCTTTCTTTCTTTTTCCATCTTCTTCCTCTCTTTTTTTCTTCTCTTCTCTCTCTTTTTCTTTTCTTTCACTCTCTTCTTTTTCTTTCTCATCTTCATTTTTTTCTTTTTCAGTCAACCTCTCTTTTTCTTTTCTCTCTATTTTTCTCTCATCTAAAATTTTGCCACTTCTAGTAACAAAAACTTTGCATTCCTCTCTGGAGTTAACTTTCATGTTACTCCCAAGATTATCCAGCTTCTGAATTATATGACCAAGCTGGCTCCCTATCCTTGTGAATGCTTTTTGAGCGCTTTTATGATGAGAATCAGACATCTGCATTAAGAGTTGAAGTGTGTCATCCATCTTAGCCATTCTTTCTGAAAGAGAGGGTTGTTACTGCCATTGTTGTTGTCCGACAGCTTGTCCATATTGACTTTGTTTCCACCAGGGGTGAAAGTACCTTGTTCGAATTGCATCCTGTAATCACTAGACTCAAAACCCTAGAAAACTTTGTTAGCACAAAAACGAAAATAAACGACACTAGACACAAATTAAAATTACGACAAAAAATTAAAAATAAAAATAAAAATAAAAACAATGTCAAAGTTAATCAAGAATCACACAAATAGAATAGTTTAAAACGTGAGTCCCGAGCAACGGCGCCAAAAATTGGTTCGCACAAGTAATATTAAATGGTAACTAAACAGTCGTGTGATAACTCGATTAATTAAGACTTAAAGAAAACGAGATCATTGGTTTCAGATGCAAAGAGAGAAAATTAAATATGAATGCAATTTGATCAATAGTAGAGTAGCACAGTGATAAACGGATGTTGTTTAATATGAGATGAATATGTTGTTGGGGTTAGATTTTACCAAGTTTCCACTCATGTATGTAAGAATTCTTCTTTATGCATTAATGTCAATGTCACTCACTAAATCACTTAAACCCGATCCCTCGGCGAAATAAGCATGTTCTTAATCACCAGTTCATGCAATTCCTAGCATTCCTAGCAATTAAATGTGAAGATCAAGAGCTTTAAGTTGACCAAGACTCATACCCTCATCCTTGAGAAATATTACTCTTGGGAGAATTCAAAAAGAACCTGAATTATAAGGAACCTCCCGACACTCATGCAATTTATACATCATGCTATAAATGAGTTAAACAAAGCATGTAATAAGCATAGATGAATTACTCTAACAATTAATGAAAAAGCATATGTTATTGAGAATCAATTCAAATACATGAGAGTTCACAAGGTTACATCATCCCCCAAAAATAAATAGAGTTTAGTTTACCATAGACATGATGAAACTAGATGAATAATGGAAAAGCATGAGATAACAAAACCCTAAAAGTAGAGGATGGAAGCTCCCGCATCCAAATCCGCCTTCAGAGCGTGGAAGAGTGTGTTTTTGTGCTGCTCTAGCCAGAGATACAAAACATAGGACACTTGGGTCCTTTAAATAGAACGAAGACAGAACAAAAACAGAGCCCAAGCCCGTGTCGCTAGCGCTCAAGCGCCCAAAAAGGGGTGCTCGGGCGGTGAGCGGTGGTCTTCCACTCTTAAGCCTTCTAGATGGCGCCCAAGCTTCGTGCCTCCGGCGCTCAAGCGCCCCCAAAAGAGCGCCCAAGCTTCGAGCATCCCTCCCTTATTGGTGCTTATATCACAAATAACGGTATTTTCAATCGTTATCAATCACCTTTTCCTCTTGGTCTTGAAGCATTATTATCCCATCATCCACATTGATGATTACCTTTGTCGTTTTCATAAACGGCTTTCCAAGAATAATTGGGATCTTCTCATCTTCCTCCATCTCCATCACCACAAAATCCACCAGGAATTTAAGTTTCTCTATACAAACCACAACATCTTCCGCTACACCATAGGGTTTCTTGGAAGACCCATCCGCCATAAGCAAAGTCACCTTTGTTGGCTTGACTTTAAGATCACCAATCCTTTCGAGGAGAGATAAGGGCATCAAATTAATGCTTGACCCTAAATCAATTAAGGCTTTCCTTATATTCACCTTCCCAATGACGCAAGGAATAGTAAAACTTCCTAGATCTTTCACTTTTGGAGGAAGTGGTTTCTCCCAAATAACACCGCAATCTCCCTGTTCATCCATAGTCTCCTCATCTAAATATCTCTTTTTTGTGAGGAATTGCTTCATGTGCTTCGGTCAAAGGTATAGTAATCTCCAATTGCTTGAAGATCTCCTTAAAACGCTCATATTATCTCTCATTATCTATTTTTTCATGCCCCTTCGGATAAGGAAGAACTTTTTCAATTTTCTCAAAATTTTTCTCTCCCCTCTTCTTTTCTTTCTCTTTCGTCTCAACCTCACATATTCTCTCTTCTCTTTCTTCTCTCTTCTCTAACTCAACTCTTTCTTTTCTCTCTTTCACCCTCTCATCATCTATGCTCGCAATAGCTTTACATTCTTCCTTAGGGTTAACCTTAGTGTTAGCCCCAAATTGCTTTTCGGCTTTGTCTTCCATCTTCTTGGCCAGTTGGCTGACCTGCATAACAAATATTCTTATAGCAGCTTCAGTGCTCTTGTGATTGGAGATAGTCACCTGCATAAATTGTTGAAAAGCAGGTTGATCCTTGAGTTCATTGGGTCAGGCTCGTGACATTAAAAAAACGCTTACTGGGAGGCACCCTAGTGTTCTAAACTCATCTTTTTATTATTATTTGCTTCGGTGATTCGAATAGATTGTGTGTACTCAGTGTGAAACTTTATCTGCTATGATGGTTTGCTTGTGATTTATGCATGATGAGTATTGCTTGATGATGCTTGGATATTGATTGATGTTGAGATTGTGCACTATATGCTGATATACATGTGGTTGTTCACAAGATATGTGAACAGATGCATGATGTTGTGATTGTGATTATGATGCTAGGCAGGATGTGTATGTGGAATGTTGAATGAGGTTATGTGTGAGGTTTTGAACTCCAGAGATTTTGTGATTGAGTGCTATTACATTGAAAGCATGAATGACTTTGCCCAGGTTTCTATGATTGAATCACTTGCTTGTATGTGTCATATGATCAAGGCCATTTGTTTGTAACCCTTTATTAGCCAAATGCATGATTTTAGCCCAATAAAAGAGAGCCCAATGTGTTCTATCCTTTGAACCTGATAACGGTTTAAAATACCGTTATCTGTGATGTAATTTTGATACTAAATACACCATTTTTGACTTAGAAACTTGCTTGGACTCATGCTTTTCCATTAAGTTGTGTGAATAAGAGAGTAGAGGTTGAATTTGATGATTTTATGACTAATTCCCTTTGTTTTGATAGAAAACGAGTTAATACAGGAAGCAAAGATGAAGTGCTAAGGATATAGAGTTCAGAAAAGCCTAGAAAAGCACCAGAAGAGGGAACCACACGAAGATTGGGCGACCTGCAGGAGGCTTGGGCGTGGAAAAATCGACGCCCGCCGCCCAGGCGGGCTAGGTCGCCCAGTCGTCGGACCCCGAAAGACCGGGCGAAATTGTAGGCTCAAGTATGATTTATGAATTGCATGAGTGCCGAGAGGTTCCTTACAATTCAGTTCTTGTTGAATTCTCCCAAGGGGTAATATTTCTCAAAGATGAGGGTATGAGTACTTGGTCGTCTTAAGCTCTTGATCTTCAAACTTAATTTTCTAGGAACGCTAGGAATTGCAAGAATTAGGAATTAAGACAGGCTTATTGTGCCAAGGGATTTGGTTCTAAGTACTTTAGTGAGTGACATTAACATTAATGCATAAAGAGGAATTCTTATATACATGAGAGGGAACTTGGTGAAATCTAACCCCAACAACATATTCATCTCATATTAAACAACATTCTTTCATCTCTGTGTTACTCTACTATTGATTAATTTGGCATTTATATTTTATTTTATGTTTTTGCATCTCAAACCAATGATCTCGTTTATTTTAAGTCTTAATTAATTAATTTATCACACGATTGTTTAGTGCCGAGAGTCCTTTGGGATACCACACTTGGTCTTACCATTTTATATTACTTGTGCGATTTGGTACACTTGCCAATCCATCAACATAACCCTTAGCCTTGAACATGATAGAAAACCCTTTTTGAAAATCTTTACCTTGAGTTGAGTTGAAGATATCTTGTGGTATTGATAAATGTTTAAGTTTGGGGTTGTTGGGAGGTCTAAAAAGGGAATATGAAAAGCATTGAGCTAAGTAGGTGAAAAGCAAAATAAAAAGGAAAGAAAAGGAAGAAAAAGAAAAGCTCAATGCAAATGAATGTTGGGAAGAAGTAAGAATGGTTGTGTTTAAATGATGATTCTCTTAACTCAAGGATTTTGTGATCCAAAAAAACCAATTTTCTTCTTAGCCCAGCCACATTATAAGCCATAGAAAATCCCTTGTGATGATACTTGCTTGTGAATGTGTTTGATTGTGGTTAAATGAAAGGCAAAGTTGATTCATGTGACATTGTGATAGTAGAGTGAATGAGTGACCTCTTATACACTTGTGTGTTTGAGTGAAAACCTTTATATGGTGAGTAAAGATTCCATGACCACATGATTACATATATGCTTAGTAATTGATCATTCATGAGAATAGCATTTGTTGGATACTATGTGCTGAACCATTGTATGGATTGGTGGAAGACTGAGTTACATCTTGTTTGCTTGAGAACAAGCAAAGTTCTAAGTTTGGGGTTGTGATAACAGTTGAAAAATTATTATTTTTATACTTAATTTTTACCTTAAAGACAACCTTTATGACTTAGAAACTAGCTTGGAATCATGCTTTTGCTTAAGTTTTGGAAATAAGAGAGTTGGATGGGTTTTATGCTTGGTTTTCCTTATTTTCGTAGGAATTAAGATGAATTAAATGAAAGAAGTTGAAGTAGTACGAAGCTGGACTCAGGAAAGGAAGTGAAAGTGCACAAAAGAAGAGCCGCAGTCTGATAACAGTTGAAAAACTATTATTTTTATACTTAATTTTGACATAAAAAATAACCTTTATGACTTAGAAACTAGCTTGGAATCCTGCTTTTGCTTATGTTTTGGAAATAAGAGAGTTGGATGGGTTTTATGCTTGGCTTTCCTTGTTTTTGCAGGAATTGCGATGAATTAGATGAAAGAAGTGGAAGTGGTAAGGAGTTGGACTCAAGAAAGGAAGTGAAAGTGCTTAAAAGAAGAG
Organism: Vigna hirtella; assembly: GCA_027742795.1. NCBI lineage: Eukaryota > Viridiplantae > Streptophyta > Magnoliopsida > Fabales > Fabaceae > Vigna > Vigna hirtella. Next base: position 9,508 of record JAHCHA010008783.1, read on the forward strand.
TCCTAGTCACCGCTAAGCACAATTCTAGCGCTGAGCGACATTCTTAAGTCCCGCAGTCACCGCTGAGGGCCAAAACTACAGCTGAGCGTCAATTCTAAAGACTCGCAATTACCGCTGAGCGGAAAAAGTGCCGTTGAGCGCCATTAATTTGGGCTTGGGCCTCTTTTTGTAATCTTTAGGAAATTATATAAGGTTTTAGCCGAACTAGGGTTAGGATCTTTGGACAGAAAGAGGCGAAATCACACTTTCTTCACCCCTTGGAGGAAGATTTTGGATGCTCAAGCTCTATTCTTTAACTTCTAGGGTTCTATCTTTCATTCTTTCATTGTTTTTCATCTAGTTTCACTATGTCTATGGTGAACTAAACCTTCAGTGTTGTTAGGGAACCGATGTAAACCTTTGAAACTCTCATGTATTGAATTGATTCTTTAATTTATATGCTTTCTTTCATTAATTGTTAGGGTTTTTCTTCTATACTCTATGCATGTTTTGTTTAACTCATTCAATTGCATGATCATTGATGTTATTTGTATGGACACATATATAAAAATCTAGAACTGAAGAAATTCTCCCAAGAGCAATATTTTCTAGACATAGAGATAGGAGGATTGGTTGCCTTTAAGCTTTTGTGCGAATGTAATGCATGAATAATTGCTAGAGAGACAAGACATTCTAAACTACCATTAGGCCTCTTTTATACCCTAGGGTGCATTTTGGCCGCCACTTTCAAATTTTACTCTTTCCACGCACTCTCAAGCACTCTCCCAAGTGTTCTCTTCATTTTTCCCTTCTTCCCCCTTCACAAAAACTCTCTTCCACTCACTTTTGCATAAAGTTTCCATTCAAGTTTGGGGTTTAGTGAGAGCATTGCTGTTAGGGGCTGATTTTTGCACATTCATAGAGCATTCTTCACTCATCTAGCATCTTCACCCAAGTAAGTATAAGCATTTTACATTCTAGAGTTTTTGAAAGCATGAATTGGTATGAACATGGTTGTCTAAGCATGATTCTTGAGGGATTTTGATTTTTATGCATAATTATATGAATTAATTGCTGTTTGGACCGATTAAACTGCTTGATTTGGGTCTAGAACTAGGAAGAATGAATGTGGGTGGAGATTAGGAGCATTTTGGCAATATTTTGAAAAATCTGCAGAATCGCCGCTCAGCGGAAATTTCCCCCTGAGTGCGATTCTAGCAGAATGGTTTTTGTGCTTATTTTGCTTCTGGTTTTGATGCATAGGTTGCACTGAGGGGTTCAGTTTGCCCTTAGCGGTGATAAGAATGGTTTTAGGGTGTTGTTTGTGGTTTACTAATGCTTAATGATGTTTGTTGTGGTTTTGTGAATTATGTTTGATGTAGGGATGGCCTCCTCATCGGGCAAGAGGATCAAGGATTTGGTATCAAAGAGGAAGGATAAGGAACCAGACCACTCCTGTTCCAAAAAGTTCCTTTCCCGCAAGCATGAGCGCTACTTCAATGTTGTCCGAGATAGGAGGCTATTAATGGAAAGGAAGGCTAGACTGATACCTGATTTTGCTCCACAGTTTGGAGAGCAATTGGAGCACAGGACCTCGGAAGGCTAGCCACTTATCCTGCTACAGCTAACATAGCAGTGATGAAAGGGTTTTACACCAATGCAAGGCGGCTGGGTGATAACAGTTGCAAAACTGTTATTTTCATGCTTAAAATTGATACTAAAAGCAACCTTTAACACTTAGAAACTAGCTTGGAATCATGTTTTTGTTCATATTTTTGGAAATAAGAGAGCTGGATAGTTTATGCTTAATTTCAGTGTTTTATGCAGGTTTTAAGGTGAATTTGGAGAAAGAAGTCAAGAAGAATAGAGATGGAATCAGAAAAGAACTCAAAAAGTGCAAAAGGAGAAGCCGCAAGTACCGCTCAGCGGCAGTTTACCGTTGAGCGGCACTCAGGAACACCCGCTGGCTCCGCTGAGGGGTGAAAATGCATCTGAGGGGAAAAATTGATACGCGCTGGTACCGCTAAGCGGCAGTTTACCGCTGAGCGGTGGTCTTTCTGGCATAGGCCCACTTTTTTGTAATATTACGAACAGTATATAAGCTTTAGGTCTTCCTAGGGTTTGGAGGAAGCAAACACTCACTTTTCCACCCCTTGGAGGAAGATCTTGGATGCTCAGGCTACCTACTCATCTTTCTAGGGTTCTATCTTTCCTTCTTTCATTATTCTCCATCTAGTTTCACCATGAATATTGTGAACTAAACCTTGTATTGTTGTTGGGGAATCAATGTAATCTTGTGAAACTCTCATATATGGAATTTGTGTTTAAACATCTTATTTGAGATATATGCTTTCTTTCATCATTGGTTAGGGTTTTTCCTCTTTGCTCAAAGCATGCATTGTTTAACTCATTCGATGCCATGATTATGTATTTTGTCGATATGGGAACGTACAGGGAAATGTAGATCCGGGGAAAATCTCCCAATAGCATATTGCCTAGAAGTAGGAATATGAGGGTTGGTTGCCTTTAAGCTTCTGTGCTTCAGAATTAATTATTAGGGATGCTAGGAATTGTATGAACTCGTCATTAAGGATAGGCCTTCTTGCAAGGTGATTTAGAGAGTGGCATTAACATTGATGAAAAGATTGATGAATTCCTAAAAGTATATGACAGTGGATAAGATGAAATTGATAACCCCAACAACATACTCAACCATCTAATTCATTAAAGTCTTTGTATTCCTCTTTTCCATTGATCAAATTCATGCATACATGTTTAATTAATGTCTTTTTCATTTAAAACCTACAATCAATTGTTCACAAGTCTTAAATAATCAACAAATCATATAGCTAACTAGGCCGTGAGTCCTTTGGGAGAACGATATTTGGTCTTACCGAGTTTTATTACTTGATACGATTCGGTCACACTTGCCGAGGGTTAAACAAGTTTTTGGCACCGTTTTTCGGTGTTCATAAATTTGTCATCAAGTTTTTGGCGCCGTTGCCGAGGACTCGTGGTTTAACTAGTTCATTTGTGTGATTATTGATTATCTTTGACTTGAATTTGAATTTTGAAATTTGAATTTCTGTTTTTATTTTCTGTTTTTATTTTTCGGTTTTTATTTTATTTTATTTTTTTTTATTTTATTTTTCTGTTTTTATTTTTTCTATTTTCTGTTTTTATTTTCTGTTTTTATTTTCTGTTTTTATTTTATCTGTTTTTATTTTATCTTCTTATCTCTGATCTTATATCTTCTTCTATATCTTTTTGTGCTAACAAATTTTTCTAGGGATTTGTTTTCGTGTGTATGCAGGAAGCAATCGGAACTAGAACCAAGAAAACTGCAGAACCTCTTCTTGAAGGATTAGACGAGAGTAGACGGAGGAGAAGAATCCGTACATCTAGAGAACTTTTTCCTCCTCCGGAAACTCTGTTACAACCATCACCACAAGGTTATGACCATAGCACTAAGAATATGGAGAATAATAATGCCAGAAGAACTCTTGCAGATTACACTAATGTAGCTGGACCTCAGCATTTCAATAGCATAGCAAGACCAAGAGTCAATGCAGCTAATATGGAGGTGAAACCAGCATTAATCCAACTGGTTAAGAGTAACCAATTTAATGGGTTGTCTCACGAAAGCCCATATGAGCACCTCACAACGTTTAATGAGATTTGCAACACAGTAAAGATAAATGGGGTGCCGGACGAAGCAATCAAACTTAGCCTGTTTCCATTCTCATTAGGAGGCAACGCTAAGCTTTGGTTGAACTCTTTTCCAAAAGGAAGCTTTACAGAGTGGGAAGCAGTGGTGACAAAGTTCCTAAACAAATATTTTCCACAATCAAAGGTAAATAAAGGAAAGCAAGAGATTTCATCTTTCAGGCAAGGCATGGAGGAATCACTAGGTCATACATGGGACAGATATAAAAGCCTATTAAGAAAAACTCCCACGCATGGTTTTGACGAAGTGGAATTAGTCCTGATCTTCCTTGGAGGTCTTGGTTCACAAACCAAGATGATGCTTGACGCCTCAGCTGGAGGAAATATCAAATGGAAAACTCCAGAGGAAGCTACAAAAATAATTGAAAACATGGCTACAAATTATAATGAACTGAACAGTGAAAGAGGATATCCTAGTCAGAAGGAGTTGCTACAATCAAATGATGCCCTGCTTATTCAAAATAAAATTATTTCTCAACAGTTGGAAGAAGTAATTACGAAACTTTCTCAATTACCACAAGAAATACAAAATGTTTCAATGGTTCAATGGCAGCAACAAAAATGGCAAATGCAATTTACTCCATCTGAGAAGACAACAAAACTTGACGAGACTTTCCAACAATTCTTGAAGACGAATGCATCTTATTGTAATAATGTGGAAGTTGCATTTGAAAATATGAAGATCCATATTGAGCGAATAATTGACAAGATGAAAAATGGTAATATCAGAAAGGAGTGTAAAACTATTGTGACCAGAAGTGGTAAGGTGTTAGAAGAGAGAAAAAAAGAAAGAGAGGAGAAAGAAAATCAGAATGAAAAAGAAATATATGAGTGGAAAGAAAGAGTTGAGAGAGAAAAAAAGAAAGAAGAAGAAGATGAGAAGAAAGAAAAAAAAAGAGAGAGAAGAAAGAGATGAGAGACAAAAAGAAAGAGAGTTTGAAAAACCACTTCCTTATCCAAAGAACTATTCAAGGAAGGAGAAAGAAAAACAGTTGGAAAGATTCATGGAGTTGTTTAAGAAGCTGGAGATTACTATCCCACTCTTTGAAGCATCACAACAGATGCCATCATATGCAAAATTTTTGAAGGAACTTCTGACAAAGAAAAACAAATACATTGAGAAGGAAACTATCAAGGTACAGGGTAACTGCAATGCAATCATACAGAAATTACCACCTAAGTTTAAAGATCCAGGAAGCTTCACTATTCCATGCACCATAGGAGACTTGGAAGTTGGACGAGCATTGATTGATTTGGGAGCTAGCATTAATTTAATGTCGATATCCATGTGTAAAGCAATTGAGGGTTTGGAAATCAAACCTACCAGAATGACTCTTCAACTGGCAGATAGGTCTCTTAAATATCCATATGGAGTGGTTGAAGACGTTTTAGTGAAGGTTGACAAGTTTGTATTCCCAGTAGATTTTATTGTAATGGAGATGGAAGGAAACAGTGATGTACCTCTCATTCTTGGGAGACCTTTTATGAAGACTGCTAGAGTTTTAATTGATGTGGAGAATGGCAAGCTTAAATTGAGAGTTCATGATGAAGAAATCACCTTTGATGTATTCAAAGCCATGACATATCCGAATGATGATAAAGCATGTTTTCAATTTGACGAACTTGATGAAGTCTGTATGATGCAAGAAAGGATGGTGCAGTATGTTTCTCCATTAGAGAAAACTCTTATTGATGCTCGTGAAGAGTTAGATGAAGGAGAAGAGAAATTAATTGAAGAATTAAAAATTCCAGTGGAGGATACAGAGTTTGAAATAATTAATAAAGAAGAAGAAGTCAAAGCAAAGAAACTAGAATTAAAAAGACTCCCAGCACATCTGAAGTATGTTTTTCTAGAAGAAGATGAAAAAAAGCCAGTTATCATCAGTAATTCTTTGTCTCTACAAGAAGAAGAACAGTTGATAGAAATTTTGAAAGCTAATAAAGAAGCAATTGGGTGGTCAATATCAGATCTTAAAGGTATTAGCCCAACTTATTGTATGCATAAGATCTTTATGGAAGAGGATTATAGACCGAGTGCTCAACGACATAGAACGTTAAACCCTGTAATGAAGGAGGTGGTCAGAAAAGAAGTGTTGAAACTTTTAGAAGCTGGTATCATTTATCCAATCTCTGACAGTGAATGGGTGAGTCCAGTTCAGGTGGTTCCAAAGAAAGGCGGAATGACAGTATCTCATAATGATAAGAATGAACTTATTCCCACTCGGATAGTTACTGGATGGCGAATGTGCATTGATTACAGGAAGCTAAATAAAGCCACTAGGAAGGATCATTTTCCTCTTCCTTTCATGGACCAGATGTTAGAGAGATTAGCTGGTCAAGCTTTCTATTGCTTTCTAGATGGATATTCTGGATATAATCAAATTGTGGTAGATCCAAAAGACCAAGAGAAAACAGCCTTTACTTGTCCTTTTGGTATCTTTGCCTATAGAAAGATGCCATTTGGATTATGTAATGCTCCAGCTACATTTCAAAGGTGTATGCAGGCGATTTTTGCAGATCTCCTAGAAAAATGTATTGAATTATTTGATGAGTCAATATTTTCTTGATTTCACTTAGCTTATTGTGCTAGATTTAATCAGGGAATTTTGCTTGAATTCCAGTATTTTCCCATTTTTGTTAATTGTGCTTAATTTGATCAGAAATTCTTATTTTTATTAATTTGAATTATCTGAGACTAATTATTTGCATTATTAATTGTAGGACAATTATTGCATAATATTTTGGGACTTAAAGAGAAATGCCACATCAATCATATTTTTAAGCTAAAGTGAGTGAGGAGGTGTGGATTTAAATTATGGGAGTGCACATGGAGATGGGCTTGATTGGAGAAGCTTCTTTTAAAATGAAGAAAGTGTGTTGGATGAATGAATGGGTCCACACGTGAAGGGGTGCTTGGAGAATTAAAGCACGTCTAGCAGCAGCTTTAAAAGAAGCTCACGGCCCAACATGTTTCTTCATTTTCCAGCAGCAAGCCCAGCAGAGAGAAGACTTCACGCTTCCAGGAGCTGATCTACGGTCCAGCAATTGAAAGAAGAGAGTCCAACATTCCACACTGGTAGCATCCAGTAATTGGCAGCACGTGAAGCAGGCCACGTCCCAGCACGAGAAATGAAGCAACACGGCCCACACCTTCTTCCATCCAGCAAACCACACGTCCAAGGGGTAGCACGTCCAGTGGTGGAAAAGCAACAGCAAAAAGCACACTTGCAAGGTCCAACACACATCCAAGGAGAGACACGTCTAGGGGAGCGTGGACTGCAACACACGGCCCACACTTGGTGCATCCAGCAAGCAGCTTCAGCACGCGTCAAAGAAGTGGCAAAAAGAAGAAGCACATCCAGCAGCCTTCACGGTCCAGCAAGCTGGAAACAGGTAACATCCAAAGGATGGGGGTGGCAATGAGAAAGATGCCCCAACAGCTTGGAAGGTGGGCAACACACGACCCTTGAGAAGACATACGTCCTGCAAGTTTAAGGAGGGAGCCGCCACCCAAGGCAGAGACGGACATTCTGATACAGAGGGAAGCGTGGTGTCTCGGCCTGGAGCTGAGGGCAGCTGCCACTTGTTACGAGTTTTCTCTCTACTTTTGAACGTTTTTCATGGAGAATGAAGAGCACACTTTCCCTTTTCCTATTTTTTTTTGCAAGCGCTATTGCATTGGTTGAATGAAAACAAGCACACTGTCTTTTCCTTTTAATTTTGTGCAAGGCTGGAACGTTTTATTTTTGGAGTTTATCATTGAATGAGCACGGTGTAGTATTTTCTTTATGGTTTTGAAGCAAACACGTGACGGTCCTTGGAGAGGGAATAACCCCAAAATGTAGTTTGGTTCCTTTACTGTTCATATATGTTCTTTGCACTGTGTCCGTGATGAATTTTTAGCTCAATAGTATTAATTGAAATTGTTAAATCCATGCATTCCAATTTTATTCAAACACTTTCCATTGAATGTGTGACTCCAAAGTTGCATAGCATTTTAAGCATTGCTTTCTTATTTTAGTTGTCGTGTGAATTTAATCGTTTAGCTCAACGTTGCATTTTATTATTAAATGTATTTTCCTTGCTTAAAATTGGTTCAAGCACTTTTTGCAGGTTTTCTTTTAATTCCCGCCTGTTTATGTTTTAATGTTTTAGCTTAAGTATTGCATTTGAATAGCACATCACATGTTTCTTTATTATCTATTCATTTTTAATTAGTTCACACATCTTGCTTTAGGAATGTCGGTTCACTGCTTTCATTCACTTTAATTAGTTTACTGTTCTCGTTCACTATGTTGTCTATTTTGTTCAGCTTCTTCATTTTCGTGCATTTCCAATTTCCTCCCTTGCTTTAGAGACCGTTGATGGACAAATTTATGAACACCAAAATGTGATGTCACAAACTTGTTTTACAATCGGCAAGTATGACCGAATCGTT
>JAHCHA010008805.1:0-14317 GCA_027742795.1 Vigna hirtella
AGGGCTTCCCCTTTTGTCGTCTGCGTGCCGTGAGGAAAAGAGGAGAGGCTCGAGATTGTGGAGCTGCCACGGTGGTTGCAGTGGCGATTTCTTGTTTTGGGTTTTGCTGTGTGATTTTTCTGAGTGCAGGTGGTTGATGTTGAAGGTATGCCGCGATTCTGATGGTGGAGATGCGAAGACGATGATGAGAACGAAGGCAGCGGAGGCGCGGTTTCTCGGTGGCTTCCATGGAGGTTCACGGCGAAGGCTGACTCGCGTCTATGGTGGAGAGATTCACCCAGTGGTGGCCTCGCGAGAATGATGGAACGACGTGATGAAGATGATTTCGGAGGAGGCGGCAAGGTGTCCCGCGAGGAGATGTCGCGATTGGGTTCCGAGAATGGAGAAGATGAAGGTGACGGTGGTTGTTGAAGAAGCTTGCATCAATGAAGGAGAGGCGCTGTGGTGGCGTCTCCGTTAATGGCGCGATGAAGGTGGATGTTGCGGCGGCTCACGGCGGCATGGAGATGGTGGCGCGATTTGGTTTCGAGAAGGGAGAAGATGAACGGAGGTCGCGGCGTGGTGGTGACGGCGGCACGGTAGTGGCGTTGGGCTTGCGGCGGCGGCACGGCAGTGGCTGTCTGGTGACGGAGCGGCGTGGCGGGAAGGTGGTGGCGGCTAGGGTTCTGTTGGAGAAGGTGGAAGATGATACTCATGGGTTAGGGCTGAGGTGGCGAAATGTGGTTGGCTAGATCTGTATGGGGAGGATTTGGACACATGGCATGATCTGGTGGAGTCTAGCTTAGGAGGGGTGTGTATAGGAAACTTAGGGAGGTGTAGTAGAAATGGCTTAGTGTTTGGGCTTGGTTTTTAGCCTGTTTCAGAAATAGGAGTGTATGTAGGGATTTTAGGGGGTGCAAGGGTAAAGTCTGCCTGTTTGGCCCATCTGTACATTATTTTCCAAATAAAACCTGATTTTGGGCCTTGAATTGCCAATTGAACCAATAGACTTTATAATCTCAGCTGCACAAATAAACATTAGAACATCCAAGAATAATTTATGTGCTAAAACTTACTTTTTACGTCTCTTTATTTCCCAAACCCAATAATTCCAATCATCACAAATTCACTTAAAATAAATCATTTAAACATAATTATCCCATCAAAATTTTAATTTTCAAACATAAATGTGGGCATAAATATGCACTCATCACACCCCCACACTTATCCTTTTGCACTCCTGGGCAAAATTGAATAATTCCAAGACTTTGTTCTGAGTCATTTTATTCCATATTTGCACTTGGATCAAAAGAATGAGCATCACCAGACATAGATCAATCATTTAGGCATTACTTTGTCATGGACATGCAAATGGATTCACTTTATTCTTCACACATGAGTTAACCTTTTTGAATTTCCAAGAAAATCAAATATGAAAGATAACACTCAAGTCAACATGTATATATTTCTCCTCAACTCTCTCAAGTGTTTTTGGCTTGTGTTTACACTCAAAATACCCATGTAAGTAGACACCTTTGATATTTAGCAAGACTCTAACATTCACACACTTCAGAAAACATGCAATTATTGATCATGAGGGCTTTTTAAAGGTTGTATTGAAGCCAAGGCAAAGGTAGGAAATTTTCTTGGGATTTATGAGCTTTTGAAATTGACATAGAAAGAGTAATGATATTTGATTTCAAAAACAAATCTATTTCTTGCTCTTTTAAGGAAGATTTTCTTTTCTTTCTTCTTCTTTTCCTTTTTTTTTAAACTTCAATTTTTCATCTTCCTTTTTACCCTTTTTATTGTTTTGTGGGTGAGATACTCACCCAAACACGTATTCATCACTTTAATTCTAACAGAATCCATTACTCCTTCTTCTTTCCTAAGGTAAGGAACATATGATTTTTCTTCTTTTTTCATTTGACAATGACTGGGAACAAGAAAAAATAGGCTTAAGGCTCAAAGAAGGTTCCAATGGATTAATGTTAGGACAAGTTTATTTGGCCAAGTAGATAAAACAAGAAATGCCTCAATCATATCAAATTATGCATATTCACCTCAGTTGCAAAACATAAAATCAAACTAACTATTACAGTATCAACGAAACATGGACAAATCACACAAGAAAAATAGGTATGGCACATGGTGGTCCATCCTTAACATTAAGTCCAAAACTCACATGGTTCAAATTTCTTTCACAAAAGATTTAATCAGGAAATTCTCAAGTCAACTCAATCAGCAAATCATAGAAGCAATTTACTCATATCAACATGACTCATTTTTTTTTCTCTTGAATTCATGATCATTCCAGTTACTGATTGAAACTCTCAAATCCAATGCAAATATTTATTAAAAACAAACAAAATAGACAAACAAAATAGGGAACAAAATTAATTGTTTCCCCACACCCCCACACTTAAACTATGCATTGTCCTCAATGTATGCTTTATATATAAAATGCAAAGAAAAAGTATGAGGGAACTTACCTCCTTCATGGTGGAAGGAATGCTAGTAGGACTTCATTGGAAAAGTCATCCTGGATAGGAATGTTATCTTTTCCCTTTTCAATCCTACTAAGATGGTCAGCTACTACATTCTGTGACCCACCTCTGTCTTGAATAGGAGTCAACTTGTCCTTCTCGTTCTTGACCATTGTGATTCCATATTTCTCGGGAACCACATGTATAAGGCTTACCCAAGTGCTGTTAGAATTTGAATATATAAGACCTGTTTGTAGCAACTTGGTGTCCTTTTTCTTTACAACCCCCATCAGTTGAGGATTCAGTCTTCCTTGAGGTTGTCTCACTGGTTTAGCATCCTCCTCCAAATGTATTCTATGCATGCAAAAAGAAGGGCTAATACCAGGAATATCTGCTAAAGTCCAGCCTATTGCTTTCTTGTGGTCTTTGATAACCTGTAATAGCTGTTTTTCCTGCTCATCAGTAAGCAATGCAGATATAATAACATGGAGTTTCCCATCCCTCTCAAGATAAGCATATTTCAAATGGGATGGTAAAGGTTTCAACTCCAAAATGGGTGGCTGCACCACAGATGGCAAAATTTTACTGCCTAAGGTAATCTCAGCCACCTCAACATCACACTCGGACGCCATAGAGGTATCATCTATTAATACCGCGTCCTTAATATCACCTGCTTTACAGTTTCCTTTTTCGTCCAAAATTAGGGACGACATATTTGAAAAGGAAAAATTGTTTACAACATCACTTGATAAATCAATACAAAACAAAGAATGATCTTTAATCTGGTGCTTCCCAGCTTCCAACACGTTGAACCGCACCTTCTCGTCTCCTATCTCCATTGTCAATGATCCTGCATGCACATCTATCTTGGTTCGTGCTGTCATCATGAAAGGTCTTCCCAAGATAATAGTTGTTGGACTGATTCCTTCATCATCCACTAGTGCAGCGAGGGGATTTTACCGCGGTTATTTTTCACTATACGTCGCGGTTTACGAACCACGGCATATTCAGCCGCGGTAGTAAGTCAAAGACTTTAGGCCGCGGTTCTGACCGCGGTATATAGGTTGCGGAATATGCCGCGGTTGTCTACGTAACCGCTGCCTTAATTCAATTTTTTTTAAAAAAAAACAATTTATCCACTATATGCCGCGGTTGGTTAGTGCTAAAACCGCGACCATATGTCTCATTTTAAAAAAAAACGAAGCACTATATGCCGCGGTTATGGTTAGAACCGCGACATATTCCCCTGCAGTTTTTTAAAATTGCAGGTCTGTTTTTGTGATATCCACTACCACAAAAACAGACCTGCATATAAAAACATGTACACAAATTCAATTTGAACATAACAAACACATGTTCAAATGTATTTCAACATCAAATAAACTACAAAGTCTAAGAAAATTCAATCTAATCAAATGCAATGTTTAAATCTAAGAGCTATTGTATAATCTAATTATATACTTCGTAGCAGCGTTCCTAATGAATAATAGTGACTTCTCAGGAACTGGTGTAGTAGTCTTGAATCTCTGCAAAAGACAATTCATATTAATTAGTGTATATGAATTCAACATTTGGGAAAAAATCAAAATTTGTTAAAGTTAAATATTACCGTTTCCCAACGACTTGTGATGTGAGAACGAACAATATGGGTCATCCAATACATTACATAGTATCCGCACTCATATGACCCATTTTGTCTGTTACACTACAATATATCATCACAGTTGATAATAGTTAGTGAATAACATTAAAATAAAACAATTATAACAAAGTATGACTTTAGCATATGTCAAACCTTGAGAGAAATCCAAGCAATCTTTCTACTATTAACAATTGATCTCCCACCCATCATCATACTTGCTGGAATAGAACTGTATATAAAAAAAGGTTTTAGCATTCATTTATATAACAAAGAAAGTCCAAACATTGAGGTTCTTACCAATCAATTGCTTGTTTGAGTTGTGTGGGAGGAGGCCTGTGCAATGAGCAGAACCACAAAGCATAGTTGTCTTGCATAGACATAACAAGAAGTTGCTAATGGCGCCTGAAATTCATAATAACGTAACTATTAAATATTAAAATCACATATGGAACATTATTATGTTAACAAAGTTCACTTACCCGGATATATAAGGCAAAAAGTATATTTTCTTGCCCCTTCCAAAACTCCTTATCAGACTCATGTTGATATGCTCAAAATCATTTGATTCATGAATTGATTGGGGATCAATGAATCCATAATCATCAGAACGCCCCAACTTATTACTGACCCCAGACATATACCTGAAATATTCAATTTTATAAGGATATAAGGATACTTGATATATAAATCAATTTTATATATAAATAATTGGTCATAGACTTACATCGTCCATAGTTGAATAATTGAAATATTCAACTCTTGTGTTCCCGACGCAAGCTCACGGACATCTTGGCTATTAAGGTATATTGGGACCTCAGAGCCTATCCCAAATACATTAGCATCATACTCAACCTCCAAAGGATTATCATCAAGGATGTCAGCAAGTAGATGCAATGAAGAAAGAGGGTCATCCTCAGATAGAGGAATCTTCTCTTGTGCCTGCGTCTGTTGTTACATGAAAAGATAAGATAAGTTTTGACATCAAAAACCTTTAAAATTGAGAAGTGTAAAGAAGAATTTCATACCGAGGGGTCAGAAACTGGTTTAACCAAAAATTTAGGCCAAGTGATAAACGACTTATATGCTTGTTCCACAGTGAAAATCTCTTCCGTGGACAGAGGAACCGAGGCATCTGGTATGATCATTTCATCCACTGAGACCTTCACCTCATCCTCTAATAGTTGCATACCATGACATACAGTCGCTGACCTAAACTCTGTTGCACGAGCTACCAGCACCATCTCAGTATCCTCTAAAATGTATAGCAGACATGGACTACCATCGTCCATGTCATCCTCTGGGATGGCTGATGCGAAACAACTTCCTTTGCCGCTTCTCCCTATCAGAGTAAATGTTAGATTATACAAGACATAGAAATAATTGCACATAAATGTTTATTAAGTTTACCTGTGGGAGGGGGAGGGATAGCATCTGGTATAGCATCTGGGCGCATGCTCTGAAACTGCTGCTGGTATAACATCTGGAATTCAGCCCTCACCTCGGCCCTGATCTCCTCTCTAAGGTCTTGTCGGACCTTTTTTGTGATCTCTTCTGTCATCCTTTGTGTATCGCTGTATGAATATGAAGGCTGACGAGAAGAGCTCCCAAAATAATCTGTAATTCCTACTCCAGGACCTGCAGCACGTACCCGTCCAGGGTGCTCAGGTCGTCCAATCGCAGCAGCAAGAATATCCTGGCGACCCTCTGGAGTGAATTGGCCTTGGGAGCTCTGCTCAACCAAGGCGTCCTGTAACATTACAAAACACCATTATTCTTTAAATAGTTTAATGTAGTATGTATAATGACAATATTTATTATTTTAGGAACAGTGATAACTTACAATTCTTTCAGAAATCTCTCGTGCAGTGTCGGAAGAGTAGGTGCCCGATGGTCGCATACGGGCCAACTTCCATTTCTCATGTCTAGACGGTGGAGAAGGAGGCTGAGGAGGGCTACCACCCTGAGATGGTGGTATAGCATCTGCCTTTTGCTTGAGGATTTTCTCCTCAAGCTTCCTATACCCACCACGAGATAATAGGTGGGGGTTTTTGTTGTGAGCACTTGTTCCTTGTGCTTTGCTTCTAATTGCCTGTCACATACACATTAATTAATTAGTTCATATGATATATATTTGTTAATGAGGAATTGAATAATATGAACTACACAAACCTGCCATTCCTCTGACATCCGACTCTCTTTAAAAAGCCGCCAAGTCTCCTCATCAATGGACTTATATGCACTACATGGACTTTTATGTTTAAGGTGTCCAAAGATGTATCTTGATGTCAACTTGCTTTTAAAGTTTCTGAAATTTTCTGCAACAGTTGACAAACACTTATTTCTAAGTGATGTGACATTTGGAATGTCAAATGTCATATGAAAAAAACATAATAAAGTTGTATTAGTACAAAATTATCAATATAAACAAATTTTAATTCAAATGCTATTAACTAACTTACCAATATATCTTTCCAAATAATGTTCCGATCAACCTCGGACACATGATCAAAAGATGGAATGAGAATGCTAATCTTATCACGTGCCACTACTCCAAGGTATGATCGGAAGTCATCTGCATGGGGGCCAGTTGCCACACCCGTGGTGACATTCACATTCACCGGAGTTCTTTCACCACTATTTTTCCTGATCAATAGTTGTTTCATCCTAGTGGGTCCTCTAGTGATTTTGGTTGGGGGAGCCTCATCCCCTGAAGAATGTGGATGATCAGCCATATATCTGTCAAAATAAATAACAACATTAAATTTTATTTCAAGACTTATGTAATATCATATAAATTAACAAAACATGTAATAGTAATCATAGGAAATGTATAAAAGGAAAACTTATGTTATATTAATAAAATACTTATACAGAAATTGAAAATTCATACATAAAGATATGGATTCATCATATGTATATTCCCTCATCATGATCTGACCGAATTGCATGTAAATCATCGTCAACTAGAGATTGGTCATCCAAATTTGTTGTAGTTTGAAATGAATGGTTGTCAGCAATATAAATATTAATCAGATTGTCTTCGTTAACTTCAATTTGTTTTTTGCCTTGAAGAGCAACATACCAATGGTCAGACGCAGTATCTTTGACATAAAAAACTTGAGATGCTTGATGTACCATGATAAACGGTTCGTCTCGGTAACCCACCTTGCGAAAATCAACCAGTGTCATACCCGAGTCATCTATTTTCACACCACTCTTATTGTCAAACCACTTACACTTGAACAATGGAACGAAAAACTTGGTGTAATCAACCTCCCATATCTCTTCTATTATACCATAATATCTCATTGATCCAAGTACAGGAGATTGATCTTTTGATGTGGAAAATTGAAGTGACTCAGCTTCTAAACTGACTCCACTATTTTGTACTGTGCTTTTATCATCCAAAGTCTTCGTATAGAATGTGCAATTATTGACTTCATAACCTGTACAACACACGACATCAAACTTCAAACCATTTGCAAGCCACAATAAAGTTTCAGAAGAATGTGGCTCTTTGTCAATTTCAGATTTGAACCAAGACATAAATGTTTTGTTATGCTCCATCAATTGCCATTTCTCTGATTGTCTTGGATTTTTATTCTTAACAATGGCTTTGTGTGCTTCCAAAAAAGGGATCACCTCATCTGTGTTGTTCAATATATAAAGATGCGCTTGCAACAATTCTTCGCGATCTTTTGTCACCACATTGACACCTCGGATGCTTTTACTTGTAGAAAATTTATTCAACCATGCTGTGCGAGGAACTCCTATTGGATTTGTTGATGTCATGTAATATGAACAAAACTCGATACTTTCTTCAGCAATATACCTTTCAATCATCGAACCTTCAGGACGATATGGATTTTTAACGTACCCTTTCAAAATCTTCATATAACGCTCAATAGGATACATCCATCTTAAGTATACCGGTCCGCACAACTTGATTTCTCTAACCAAATGAACAAGTAAATGTACCATGATGTCAAAAAAAGATGGAGGGAAAAACATCTCTAGTTGACACAAGATGATAACTATCTCGCCTTGAAGTTCATCTAACTTTGTAGGATCGATGGCTTTACTACATATTGACGAGAACCATGAACACAACCTGTTTATGGTGTGCCTAACATTTTTGGGCAAAATTCCACGAATAGCCACCGGTAACAACTGTTGCATTAAGACGTGACAATCGTGAGACTTCATGCCAACAAGCTTTAAGTCCTGCATTGACACTAAACTCTTCATATTTGAAGAGTATCCTTGTGGTACTTTGATACTCTTTAAACATACACAAAAACTTATCTTCTCTTGTCTAGACATTGTGTAACATGCAGGGGGCAAATAAGTACGTTTACCAATCTCCTTGGGTGCCAACTCTTCTCGGATATTCATGTCAACCAAATCCAAACGAGCATTCACTCCATCTTTTGTCTTTCCCTGAATGTTGAGTAATGTACCAATCAAGCTATCACACACATTCTTTTCTACATGCATCACATCTATGCAATGTCGAACATCTAACTTTGACCAATATGGAAGATCAAAGAATATTGATTTCTTCTTCCAAGGGGTCGTTACAGACGACTTCTTCGATGTTTTCCCAAATACATGATGTATTTTATTAACTTTTTCAAGAACTTGAAGGCCAGTAAGTGGATTTGGTGCTTCGTCCCTCTCTTGATCTCCATTGAATGCTTTTTTTAACCTTTGATATGGATGATTACGTTTTAGATATCTCCGATGACGCAGATACACCGTCTTTCTTCCATGTTTCAATTGATGAGCTGCAGTGTTTTCTTCACATATAGGACACGCTTTATGACCCTTGACACTGTATCCTGACAAATTACCATAAGCAGGAAAGTCATTAATGGTGCAAAATAACATTGCACGCATCATAAAAGTCTCTGAAGCAAATGCATCAAATATTTCAACCCCATCAACCCACAAAACCTTCAAGTCTTCAACTAGTGGGCTTAGATAAACATCTATGTCATTTCCAGGCTGCTTTGGACCAGATATCATCATAGACAACATCATGTACTTCCTCTTCATGCACAATGCAGGAGATAAGTTGTAAATTATCAATATAACTGGCCAACAACTGTGATTGGTACTCAGATTACCAAATGGGTTCATTCCATCAGTGGCTAAACCAAGCCTAAGATTTCTACACTCTTTACCAAATTCGGGGAATTGTCGATCAATATTTTTCCATTGCTTTGAATCAGCTGGATGACGAAGCAACCCGTTAATTTTTCTCTCATCTGCATGCCATCTAAGATTTTTAGCATCTTTGGGATTCGCAAACAAACGCTTAAGTCTGGGCACTATTGGAAGGTACCAAACTACTTTCAAAGCAGATCCATTTTTTTCTATCTGACCATTATCTTCACTATTGTTTTTTGACTTGTATCGTGATAAGCCACATTTTGGACACTTTGTCAAAAATTCAAACTCTTTCCTATACAAAATGCAGTCATTGGGACAAGCATGTATCCTTTTATACTCCATACCCATTGGACAAAGAATTTTCTTCGCATCATAATTACGAGTGGGTAGTGTATTTCCATCTGGCAACATTTCATTCAACAACGTCAACAGTTCTGTAAAACTCTTATCAGTCCATCCATTGCTCGCCTTCAAATTCATGAGCCTTAACACCGCTGACAAACATGTGAACTTAGTTGAACCGACATACAAAGGTGTTTCCGCATCAGTCGACATCGTCTCATACACATGAGCTTTGGCAAAATTTTCTGCTCCAACATCGCGGATCATGTCCTCCAATTTGTCTTCATCCGGTCGATCTTCTTCGATGGTGGAATCAGTAACATTTACACTTTGAGAGTCAGTGGGAAAATGCATTTCTTCGCCGTGCCATATCCATGTTGTATAGCATCTTAGAAAACCATCACATATAAGATGTTCTCTAATTTGAGTTGCGTTCAACTTTCTCCCATTCAAACAGTTCACACAAGGACATCTAAACTTCACTTCATCATCACTTCTCCCCTCATTACGTTGCGCAAATTGTATAAATTCCTCTACACCTCTCTCGTACTCAGCACTAATACGTGGTAAATTAATCCAATTTCGATCCATATTCCTAAATATTACATAAAAAGATAAGCTACTAAAAATCAAACTTGCAATTTCATACATATCATTGAAACTTAGTGAATAATATTTTAAGGTTTATAAATAATACAAGAACTACATGCCACATTACCAAAACTATAGCAAAAATCATACCATACATTACCAAAACTATAGCAATTTCATGCATTACCAAAATTAAAGCAAAAACTATACCATACATTACCAAAACTATAGAAACTTCATACATTACCAAAACTATAGCATTATGCAAAAACTAATGAAGAAATCATGTTAAGAATGCAAAAGGGCATAAGTACCTGGAAGAGGAACGGCGAAAACGCTTGGTGCAAAAAAAACGAAATCGCAGCGGAAAGGGAATGACGCATTTCAAACGATTTTGATCGGCTAAAACTGTTTTTTATCGTCACAAATGAGAAAGGACCGAATAATTTCAAGTTTAAACGGTGCAGAAACGCGTATCTGAGATGTTGGGTGTCGGAGGAGAAGAAAACGCGAAACAGAGCACGCGAAGAAGACGATCACTGTTCCAAGTTTTGTTTTTTAACTCTGAACGGGGGAATCTACCGTGGTTCCCTACTTAACCGCGGTATAAAAGGGGTATATGCCGCGGTTTCACAAGCAACCGCGGCCTATACTGATTAAAAAAATTAACCTAAATGGCATTTTTGAAATTATTTTCAAACTATATGCAGCGGTTCAGCGGGCAACCGCGGTATATTCCTCGAAAATATTTAAAATTATTTTAAATTTATTTCAGGTAGGAGAATAGGTCGCGGTTGCTCGAAGAACCGCGGCCTATACCCCTGTAACGTGCTGAAGACGATTGTCTCCCCAACTGCCTTTTGGGGAATTTCAGTAGATGATAGGGGTATATGCCGCGGTTGCTCTGCGAAACCGCGACATATACCCCTGTAACTTCTGAAATTCTCTGACTGGCAGAGAAGTTGAGAAGTTACTACGGTATATGCCGCGGTTCTGTGGACAACAGCGGCATATACCCTTGTAACTTTTGAAATTCTCTGACCCAGTCAGCCCCTGCAATAAATTGGCAGGGGTATATGCCGCGGTTCTCTGGACAACCGCGGCATATACGCTGTTATTTAATTTTTTATTCACATAAATGATGGGTGACTGGAGTATATGCCGCGGTTCTGCGCTGAACCGCGGCATATGTGTTCGATTTATTTACAAAACTGCCACCGCGCACCATTATGCTGCGGTTTCCGATGAACCGTGGCATAATGTGCGCTGTAAAAACCCAATTTTTTACTAGTGATCCTTCATGTCCAAGATATAGAAATATGCAGGAAAAATTAATTTGTCTATTCGGACAAGGACGTCCTCAAGCACACCTGCAGGGTTAACTGTGCTACGGTTGGCCAGTTGAATGACCACTCCAGTAGTCTTAAGAGGTCCCAAAGATAGAGAAGTAAACACTGATAAAGGCATTACATTTATGGAAGCCCCTAAATCTAGCATGGCATTGTCAAACTTTGAATTTCCAATAACACAAGGAACAGAAAACATACCTGGATCTTTGCATTTTCGCGGTATTTCAATATGCTTCTTAATCAAGCTTGACACATTTCTTCCCAAATTCACAACCTCATTATCCCTAAAACGCCTTCTATTTGTGCAAATTTCTTTTAAAAACTTTGCGTATTTAAGGATTTGCTTAACAGCATCTAGCAAGGGAATATTAATCTCCACCTTCTTGAAAATATTTAAAATCTCTTGGTCTAATTCCTCCATTTTTTTGTTTCGCGGCTTCAACCGATTTGGATATGGAGGAGGTGGAGAATAAGATGAAGAAGAATTTTTAGAAGAAGAGTTAGAGGATACTAACCTGGATTTATCAGTGGTAGTCTCAGGTGATGGTTCACTTGGTCCTCCATTGTCATCAATTTGCGCTCCTTCTTTCTCCTTATCTTCATCCTCTTGGGCTCCTTCAGGGCCTTCTACTTGCTTACCCGTTCTCAAAGTAATAGCACTTACATTTTGCGGGTTGATCATTGTTTGTGCAGGTAGTTTATTTGACTCCTTAGCCTCTAATTTTTCCACCCTCTGAGTCAACTCTACAATTGATTTCTGGATTTCTGAATTTTGCTCAAGTATTGTTTTCATGAAATCTTGTATTGACATTTCAGGCTGAGATTGCTGCCTTTGTTGAGGTGGAACATAAGGTTGCTTGTTTTGCTGATATCTATTGGAGGACGAATCATGATAATTCTGGTATGGTCTATTTCCTCCAATCATGTTTGCAGCAAAAGCTTGAGATGGGTTTTCCACAGTGGTCTCCACTAAGCTAGGACATTCATCAGTATAATGGTTAGTTGAAATGCAAATTCCACACTTCTTAACAATTTGTGGAGTTGAGGTTTTAAACAAACTTGTAATCTCGTCGAGTTTGCTTTCTAGCTTATTCAATCTTTCATCTATCCTCTTTCCATCAACTGCACCATTATCAATTTCATGCACTCCCTTCAACAAAGTCACTGAATTTTCTCTTGTGCCATACTGTTGATTGTCTACTGCCTTCCGTTCTATTAGATCTATACCATCTTCTGGTGACCTATCTAAGAAAGATCCTCCGCTTGCAGCATCTGCCCATGACCTATCAGTAGGACTTAAGCCTTCATAAAAGCTTAGAATAAAATCTTCCATTTGGAGTTGAGGGCATGAAGAGCATAGTTTCTTGAATCTTTCCCAATATTCACTAAGATTCTCTCTATCTCTCTGTCTTATATCTTGAATTTCTCTGCGGATAGCTGACAATCTGGATGCAGGAAAATACTTCTCAAGAAAGAGTCTTTCAATAGTTTCCCAATTTGTAATCCGTGCAGAGAGATAATACCACCAATCTTGAGCTGCGCCTTGA
This sequence comes from Vigna hirtella, assembly GCA_027742795.1. NCBI lineage: Eukaryota > Viridiplantae > Streptophyta > Magnoliopsida > Fabales > Fabaceae > Vigna > Vigna hirtella. The sequence continues at coordinate 13,112 of JAHCHA010008805.1, forward strand.
AGAGTAAAAGGAAAAGCTCTCATTTTAAGGCTCTCTATTGTGATCCTGGGAGATCTAAAGTTTTCACACAACATGTGAAATTGTCTCAAGTGTTTGTGTGGATTCTCCCTTGATAACCCATTGAACTTTGGTAAGGCATTTAACAGGTCAGGTCTCAGCTCCCACTCCTCATTAGGGTATTCAATGTTACTTCGGATAGCTGTATTGTGGGAGGTGGCTAACTGTCTGATGGTTCTTTGTGCCATATTGTTTGGGTTAGGATCAGGTAAATGATTGGATGGTATGTTTGTGATTGGAGATAATGAAGGTGGAATAACTTCAGATGTAGGAAGTGTTCCCTCAGTAGAACACCCAAATTTCAATCTTCTCCGCAGCTTACGCAAATTCCTTTCGACTTCCGGGTTAATTTGATAAAATTCTCTCGGGTTAGCTCTGGTCATGCACTACGCAATCTGCTTGGAGTTGTTTCTTTGTTTCTTCTCTTTTTTTACCTTTGTTCTTGCTTTAGACAAAGATTTCAAATAAGAGATAAGAGAGAATTGTTGGGTACACTCCCAGGAAAGAGAGGTGCGTCACAATGGACAACTTAAGTACCAAGTCTTTCCTAGCCAGAGTGTATTCAAACTAGCCTCAAGTATTTCTCAAGAGAAATTCTTAATAAAAACAAGAACAAAGATTTTTTTTTAAAAAAACCAAGAATGACTAAAGACTATAAAATAACTCAAATTATATTAAATGTATGTGCGTTAAATAAAACAAATAAAAAATAAAAAAAAATAAAATAAAATAAGAATCAAAATATTTAAAATACTAACCGTATTCCCCGGCAACGGCGCCAAATTTGATAAGCTGTCGTTGAAGCTATCAAATTAATACTACTTTTCAAGGCAACTTCAGTATTGCCAAGTAGTATTCAAGAAAGTAGACAGGGTTGAAGTAACCCTGAGTCGTCTCCCAACGAACACAGAATTGCTTTTGAATATCTGTGATTCTTACGAATGCTATGCAATGCTTATGAATAAAAGTAATGGTTGAAGAGTGTTTAAAGAATAAATAAGAAACTTAAAAATAGTTACGATGAAATAGGCTAATTCCACTACTTTTCCAAGATAGATTCATCATCGGTTATTCATAGATAATTGTTCAATTGATTATTGTTTAAGTTTCAAATTAATTAAAGTACATTCTTAATTAATTTGAGGGCGT
>JAHCHA010008817.1:0-15773 GCA_027742795.1 Vigna hirtella
CAAGTTTGTGACATCATATTTTGGTGTTCATAAATTTGTCCATCAAGCATCAAGTTTTTTAGATTCAATCAACAATTCACGGAAGGCCTTTTGCAAGTCTAATTCACTAGATTCAAAGCTGGAATCACTTACTTGGCTTCCAGTATCTTCTGAGTCAGCCATTAAACAAATATTGGCTTCTTCATCTGAATCACTTGAGCTTGTTGAGCTAGATGCATTGTCTTCCCAAGCTATGTAAGCTTTCTTCTTCTTTAGGAATTTCCTTTCTTTCTTTTCTTCACTTTTCTTGTTCTTTGGACATTCAGTTTTCATGTGCCCTCTTTCTCCACATCCATAGCATTTAACGCTTGAAGGAGATTCTTGATTTTCTCTCCTTTCTTTACGAAATTTGTCCTTTCCTTTTGCCTTCATAAACTTGGCAAATTTCTTTATCATGAGGCTCATGTTCTCCTCATCATCTTCTTTAATCCTTTTAGAGTTCTTTCCTTTGGAGATTTCAGACTTGAAGGCTAGTGTCTTTCTTTTGCCTTGATCTTCTTCAGCCGTCAATCTTCTCAACTCAAGCTCATGCTCACGGAGTTTCCCAAACAAAATTGGCATTGACATTTGAGTGAGATTTTGAGACTCAGAGATGGCAGTCACCTTTGGTTGCCACGACCTGTCCAATGATTTCAAAATTTTTACATTCAATTCATCAGTATCAAAAGTCTTACCCAACCCTGTCAAGTGGTTCACTATGTGAGTGAAACGCTTTTGGACATCAGAAATTGTTTCTCCAGGTTGCATTCTGAACATCTCATACTCCTGAATGAGAGTGTTCTTCCTTGCACGTTTCACGTCCTCTGTTCCTTCATGTGTGACTCTGAGAACTTCCCACATTTCCTGTGCTATCTTACACACTGAAATTCTATAAAATTCATCAAGCACAGCAACAGATGAAATAATATTACAAGCTTTAATATCAAACTGAGCTCGTCTATTTTCTTCATTACTCCACTCAAAAAATGGTTTTTCTACTTCTACACCTTCAACTCTATTTTTAGGAATATAAGGACCATTTTGTACAGCTTCCCAGATGCCTCTGTCAACAGACCCCATAAAAATTTCCATTCTGACTTTCTAGAACGCATAGTTATCACTAGTAAAAAGTGGTGGTCTGTTAATAGAAGCACCCTCGGCATATACAAGGTGTTGGTTGTGACCGGCCATTTTCGTAAATTTTGAAAAACTATCAAAGCAAGCTCTGATACCAATTGTTGATTGGTACCAGACAGAGTGTAACGTACCGGAATAATACTAGAGTAGCATAAAGCGTGTTCGGTCACCTTTTTAAAATAAATTGGTCTGTTTTAGAAAATCAATTTTCTTTCAGAAAATTTATCGAACAGTTGATATGCGTAAAAGATAAAAAATGTAGGGAATAGAAAATCACACGGGTAATTTTTATACTGGTTCGATTCAACAGAATCTACATCCAGTCGTTAATCACTATAAAAAGTGATTAACAGTTCCACTAAAAATATGTTTCACAGATTACAACAAATAGTGAATAAAATAGATAAATAAACCTTCCTTCGACGAACGAACCGGAAGAAGAACACTCTGCCAACTCAAAGAGAACCGCTCCGACTATCGACAAACGAAATGTGAGCTTCTCCTATTCACGAGACCAGGTAGAGCACCTTGCTAACTCGAAGAGAGCTTGCTTCGACTATCGACACACGAAACGCGAGCCCCTCCTGTTCACGAGACCAACCAAGGGAACTTGAACTATAGCTTCTGAGAACTTCCTCTGACAAACAGTATTCTGCAAGAGTTTTTGTTAAACAACTTCTCTTCTTGATCTTCACAGAAACCCAATATATAGCCAGCTGTTCTGAATATCTAAGGTTAAGTCTCAACTGCCACGAATAATCGATTATTGTAAGTGATAATCGATTATTCAAGTCCGTTACAGGTTTTCAAAAATGTGATAATCGATTATATGAGGTGATAATCGATTACTCCTGGATGACTTTGTGATAATCGATTATTTCCATTCCATAATCGATTATGGCAGTTAAAAATGCAAGTTTTACAAAGTTTACAAGACTTTCCTACTATATTTAATTTCTACAAATTGCTTTTAAATAATTCTAATATCTTCTTCAACTAAAACTTCTTGCAGCATCATCAAAACAATTTTCTTCAAGATTTACCAATACTCCTTATTAGTAACAAGATGAATTGAGTGAAAGAAGTGAAGGAGCTAAGAGTTGGATTCAGAAAAAGAAGAAAAAGTGCAAAAAAAGGAAGAAGTCGCTAGAACCGCTCAACGCCATTTACCGCTGAACGGAACTTTGAAGACCCGCAATCACCGTTGAGGGGCAAAACTGCAATTGAGGGGTAGAATAGAACTCACGCACTTACCGCTGAGCGGTATTTAGCGCTGAGCGGGATTCTGATGGGCTTGGGCTCACTTTTCATTAATTTTTAGAATACTATATAAGGTTTTAGTTAACCTAGGTCAACCATCTTTGGCTGGGACGAAGCAGAAACACACTCTTTCACCCCTTGGAGGAGGATTTTGGATGCTACAGCTCCTTTCTCACCTTTCTAGGGTTTTATTTTTCACTCTTTCATTGTATTTCATCTAGTTTCACCATGAATATGCTGAACTAAACCTTTATTGTTGTTGGGGAATCAATGTAATCCTTTGAAGCTCTCATGTTTTGAATTTGTTCTTCAAGATCTTTTAAAGATATATGCTTTCTTTCATTAATTGTTAGGGTTTTTCCTCTTTGCTCAAAGCATGCATTGTTTAACTCATTCGATGTCATGATTATTGATTTTGTCGATATGGACACATACGGGGAAATCTAGATCTGGGGAATCTCTCCCAATAGTAGTATAAACCTAGACATAGGAGTATGATGGTTGCTTGCCTTTAAGCTTTTGTGTTGTGTAATGCATGAGTAATTGCTAGGGAGAAAAGACATTGTAAACTAGTGATTATGATTAGGCTTTCTTCGTCGAGACATCGGGTTTAAGGTAATTTAGAAAGTGGCATTAACAATTAATGAAGAAACATGAATTCTTGATTACATGAGAGTGGATAGGATGAAATTGATAAACACCAACAACATATTCATTCATATATTTCAAACCACATGTTCTGTTTCTTCTTGCCCATTGATCAATACATGCATTCATATTTACTTTTCAGTATTTTGCATTTAAAACTTACAAGAATTGGTTCTACAAGTCTTAGATAATCAATAAATCACATAACTGTCTAGGCCGTGAGTCCTTTTGGGAGAACGATACTTGCTTATACCAGTTTTATTACTTGATACGATTCGGTTACTTTTCTTCTTCAACCTCCCGCCCTTTTTCTGTCCTTTTGTCTGTGATATTTAAAGAGAATAAAATTTTATTTGTTTAGAATATTAATTTAATTTCATATGGAAAATAATAATAATAATATTTTATGAGAATTGTATTTAGTTATAGATCACAATAATTAAAATCGTAATAAATATTAGGTTTAATAGGTTCGGAAGTCCCTATATTTCGGGGTTCGTTTCAATTGGGTCCTTCAATTTTGGAAGTGATCAATTGGGTCCCCACCACCGGCCTAATTTAATATTTTTAATAATTTCTAATTATATTTTCATTTATTAATATATTTAACAATTAAAAATGTTAAAAATCCATCTATACAGTTCAAACGGTGCCACCTGGATGCCGCTTAAAAAAGTTAACGTCGTTAACTACATTTAACGAAAATGCTATTATTGAATCAAATTGACCAAATTAGGGACCCAATTGATCACTTCCAAAATTAGAGGACCCAATTGAAACGAACCCGCAAATATAGGGACCTCCGAACCTATTAAACCAAGATATTATTATATTATTTAAAGTAATTTGAAATGAATGTTTTAGGCTAAAGATAGGTATGATTATACTAAAAGACTTTGATTGATTTTTAAATTATAATACCTTAAGTTTGAGAAAAAAATTAAGTTGACTGATAAGCTAAAGGTGTTAAGATAGAATATTGTGGACAAAAATGAAGATTGGTCAGTTAGGAAAAAATGTTGTCAAAAAAATGTTGTAGAAGTATAATTTTTTATAACGGTTCAAAATACCGTTATCTGTGACGTGATTTTGATACTAAATGCACCCTTTTTGACTTAGAAACTTGCTTTGACTCATGTTTTTGCTTTAGTTTTGTGAATAACAGAGTTGAGGTTATACTTGATGATTTTATCACCAAATTCCCTTTGTTTTGATAGAAAATGAGTTAATACAAGAAGTAGAGATGAAGTGCTAAGGATATAGAGAACCGCATGAATCTTGGGCGAGCTGCAGGAGGCTTGGGCGTGAAAAAATCGACGTCCGCCGCCCAGGCGGCCTAGGAAGTCGACATCCACCGCCCGGGCGCCCGAGCGTCACGCTTTGTTAATCCCGCCCAGTTTTTGCTCTATTTTGACTCATTTGGACCGGGCCCTGTTTCTACTCTTTTCCAACATTATTTAAAGGACCCAGGCGCTCTAGGTTTTGTATCTCTGGCTGGAGCAACACAACAACACACTCTTCTACTCTCTAAAGGCGGATTTGGAGGCGGGAACTTCCTCTTCTACTCTTAGGGTTTTACTATCTGATGCTTTTCCATTGTTCATATACTTTCTCCATGTCTATGGGGAACTAAACTCTACTTGTTGTTGGGGAATGATGTAACCTTGTGAACTCTCATGTATTTGAATTGATTCTTAATTTATATGGTCTATTCATTCTTTTTCAGGGAATTCATCTGTTTTTAATGCTTGCTCTATTTAACTCATTTAGTGCATGATTTATGCATTGCATGAGTGCCGGGAGGTTCCTTTCAATTCAGGTTCTTGTTGAATTCTCCCAAGGGTAATATTTCTCAGGGATGAGGGTATGAGTACTTGGTCGTCTTAAGCTTTTGATCTTCAGACTTAATTCTCTAGGAACGTTAGGAATTGCACGAACTAGGAATTAAGGCAGGATTATTGCGCCAAGGGATTAGGTTCTAAGTACTTTAGTGAGTGACGTTAACATTAATGCATAAAGAAGAATTCTTATATACATGAAAGGGAACTTGGTGAAATCTAACCCCAACAACATATTCATCTCATATTAAACAACACCCGTTCATCTTTGTGTTACTCTATTATTGATCAATTTGCATTCATATTTAATTTCTTGTCTTTGCATTTTAAACCAATGATCTCGTTTATTTTAAGTCTTAATTAATTAAGTTATCACACGATTATTTAGTGTCGAGAGTCCTCTAGGATATGATACTTGGTCTTACCATTTTATATTACTTATGCAATTTGGTACACTTGCCAATCCATCAACAATTATCAAAAAATATTTAGACAAGTTAACAACGGAGATGCACCACACTACATCAAATATCGAGAAAAGACAACGTGTATGGGGAAAAGTCAAACAGATCTAGACCAAAAATTATGCAGAATGGGATGGGTCGAAGATTAAGGCAGATTAAGTTTGACAGTGGAGACTGGTTGACCCAAAATTTATGTTCAGAGATTAAGACTAAAGGTCCAGACAAACTAACATAAGTTGAAGGTCGGGATGGGCTGACCCGAGAAAAAGGTAGGATAGAGGACTATCTCCTGATTAATAATTAGTATAGAAAATTAAATAAATTGTATTTTTCTTATCAAAGATTAACATCTTTGTGGCGAATCTTTCTTTTAGGGTTTCTTAGGTGCCTTAAACATTTATACCTATATATAGGGACACCAAATACATATGTAGACATTTTGGAAGTCATAAATTTGCATTTGGAATGTTGAGAGAGGATTCTTTCGGTTCTTTGTTCTCTGATTCTTATCAAAGATTAACATCTTTGTGGCAAATATTTCTTTTAGGCTTACTCAGGTGCCTTAAACATTTATACCTATATTGTGGCGTTTCCATCTTTGTCTTATGAACCATAAGTAAACTTTTAAAAAGTCAAGACGGACGGGCAAGGTCATGAAAGAGATTTGTATGAATTCTAAGAACAACAAAAATTTTGTTAGGGACCAACGATATGTTAACAACTTTTTTTAAAAAAATACTGTCACTATTTTATTAGTTTGTATATTTGAAACGGACCGATCACGACTACCACATAAAAGTCGACGACCAAAGATCAAACGAACTCTTAGAACAACTTTTATTGTCCACATTGAGATAAATTATTTTGAATAATTTAATAATTATATTTAGTTATTAGTGTAAATGATTATGATATAAAAAAATACTATCAATAACATTATCAGGAAAATACTATGAATAACATTATTTGCATTTCTTAATTTATAATGCTTTGAATCGATTCTTTATTAATTAGCAAAATTGAGAGTGGAATTATATGAATATAGAGGGGCACATCAAACTTTTTAACTTCAAGCCCTCCAAATCTCACCTTCTTCGCGGGTGATTCAAAAGTAGACAATTTCTAGGGGGCGGGATGTCAATTTGTTCTTATATGAATCAAACTCAAATTTGTTGTTTTTTTTCTGAATGATGTTTGAACGTCGAATTCGGAGGGGCTTCGACGTCCAGACACGATGTATGCCATTGGTTCATCTATAAATATTGCATCCATCACGTAATCCCTTGCTTCCTGTTTCCGTATTAAACATATTAGGATTCATGTTTTTTTATCTCCTTGCATTTTCCTTTCCTTAGATTTCGGAACATGTTTGTTCCTTAAATTACAATTTGCTCGGTTGAATTTCAAAGTGGCTCATTCATGTCTCAGTTCATATGAAGGTGGCCTTTGAAATTCAAGTGAACAAAATTCTTTTTGTAGTACATAAATGATTAAGTTATCTTACTGAAAGGAAAGTGCTAGGGAAAACGAAATATGGTTCACAATATGTTTAATGCTGAAACAATTTTTAGATCTAAAATAATTATGTAAAACTGTTGTTCAACTTCATCATTTAACTATGTATGAATCCTTTAAAAAAATTGTCTCGGAGTTGTCTTCTACCATTAGATTTCAGTGCTATTTGATTTCTTATGGTGGAAACAACTGCAACACAAATTAAATTTATAAAGTTGACGTCGAATGTTGAGTGCATTCGATGCAAAAGACTGGAGATTGTGTCAAATATTTGTGCTCAATGACGTCCTATATCATTATTCATCATAGAAATGTCTATGTTTAGTCAGCAAGGAGTTCATAAGAATCCAAAGAGATTTTTTACTTTTTTAGTGGATGATGTTTGAACATCGAATTCGGCGGGGCTTCGACGTTCAGACAATTAATCATAAATACATGATGTACTGCTTTTATAATGATTTAATTTTCATCAGCGGATCATCTAATTTTTAATATTTTTTTTATTTTTAACGTTTAATCATTCAATAGCACGTCCGACTCTATGGAGTAGTGGGACATTAATGGTGTTGTTTCCAACGATGTTTTTAACGTCTTTTGTCTGGGTCTTGACGTCAATTAGTTCTTATCTGAATCAAAAGAGATGTATTACTTTCCACTGAATGATGTTTGAACGTCAACTGCGGCTGGGCTATGACGTGACTACAGATGATAGATTGTGGCAGTTGCTAAGCATTATTCATGATATAATGTACGTCTATATCTTAGACAGTCTGACGTCATCATTTCATCTATAAAATAGCTTAAATTTCGCTTAATCCCTGCTCTCCTGTTTCTCTGTTCAACATATTAGGATTCATGGTTTTTATATCCTTTGTGTTTTCTTTTCCTTAGATTTCGAAGCATTTATGTTCCTCAAATTGCAATTTGCTAACTTTAATTTCAAATTGTCGCATTCAGGTCTCAGTTCATATGAAGGTGGCCTTTGAAATTCAAGGGACCAAAATGCTTTTTATAGTACAAAAATGATTAAGTTATCTTACTGAAAGGGAAGCGCTTAGGATAAAGAAAAATGGTTCACAATATGTTTAATGCTGAAACAATTTTATGATCTAAAATAATTATATAAAGAAGATGTTCAACTTCATCATTCAACAATGTATGAATCGTTTTTTAAATTGTCTTGGAGTTTTCTTCTACCATTAGATTTCAGAGCTATTTGATTTCTTATGGTGGAAACAACTCCAAGGCAAGTTAAATTTATAAAAGTTCACGTCGAATATTGAGTCAGTTCGACGCAAAAGCCATGTGATTGACATCTTATTTTTGGGAACACTAACGTCCTATATCTTAAGGGATTTCAAAAAGAAATCTCCTTTTACAAAACACAACATCTAAAATGAAGACCAAAGATGATGGAAGACATTATAACCAAAACCAAGAAGTAAAAAAAATAAAAAAGCCAAAGGAAAAAGTTAACATCAATTTGGTTGTGGAAGTAATGTAGGATAGGTTTTGAAAGGGTCTACTTGAAATTCATAAGTGTTAACTTGTTCTTGTGTCTTCATGGTTAACAAAGAAATGTCTTCGTTTAGTAATGGAAAAGAAGGAAAACACAAGATAAAAGTTAACATGAATTTGATTACCGAAGTTATGTAGGATAGGTTTTCAATGGGTCTACTTATTTATCAACGTGAAGGGCATTGGAGTGGTTGGGAAGATTAATTGTGTGACCAGAATCTTACGTCATATTCGGATGATATTCGACGTTTTAATCTTCATCCAAAAGCCAAAGTTCGCTCCACTTTTATTATTTTTTCTTTTTCCTTTTAAACTATCACTTTAACGTCCAAGCCTCATAAATCTTCGACGTTTTTTTCGTCAGAAGCACCAGAGATTTTTTTACTTTGAATGATGTTTGAACGTCGAATTTGGCCAGGATTCGACGTTCATACAAGATAGAAATCGACGTCCATAATTGATACCACCCGACGTGTATCGAATGAATTTAGTGTTAACGTTGGCTGTTATGTTATTTGACGTTGAACGCGTGACATTGCGCACCCTTATATACACTGAATTTGAAAACCTTATGTACACTGAGTTGTTTCTATATTGGAAAACCCTAATTCTGAGGAAAATTATCTGGTATCCAAATTCAAATGGCTTCGTGTTGTGGCTATTGTGGCTGCAAGAAATGTTGAGCTCTCCGGGTGGATCAGTGATGAGGAGACTCGTCTAAATTTTCTGAGGTGGACGAAGTTTAAACATATTGTTCCTCACAAATATCTGAACCTCGACTTATTTGAAAACGAGGGATTTCACTTCCAGGAATAGATTGAAACTCAAGGTCTCTCTACACTTGTCCAGATGAAGGGTGATTGGTACCCTGACTTAGTAAAGGTCTTCTACAACAATATGAGAAACATAGATGGTGTCCTTCATTCTCGAGTAAAAGGAGTAAATGTTCACATTGACAATGATGTCTGGTTTCAACTTGCAGGATTAAAAGCCGAAGGGTTATTCTTTCACTTACGGTACTCAGAAACAAACAGATGGCTGAAGAAAAAGGACGTGTACAGTAACTGGTTAAGGTTTCCTGGGAGATACACAGTTGAAAGAATATATGTGCATGAGGGATTGAATAAAGAAGAAAAGATAACAACACACATTCTTGCTTGGGTGATTTTACCTGCTGAAGATGTTTTTCTGCTGTATGCCATCAAGAATAATGATGTTCCTACCAATTGGGTGGAAGTAATAAAAGATCATATGATTGATGCAGGAACCAAACGTGCACAACATCTATCATATGCTGTGTTTATCAGCAAAATCCTGACCCTTCAAGGTGTGGATGTTAGTGGTGAAAAGAAATGCTTTTGTAATTACTCAAATGTGATAAATCGAAACACCTTGACTTCCATTGGCCTTGTGAAGACCACAAAGGGATGGTGCTTCAAGTATGAAGATAATATGGTTCAAAGTTCTGGAAGCACACCTGCACTAAATGAAGACCGCATAAACTTTGTCCCTGAAACCAATTTTGAAAGATTTGTTGTTGAAAAACTCAAGAGACTCGAACAGAAGATAAACGCTCTGCATGAGAAAAAGAATAAAAATGATTATCCAACTGAAGATTCAAGTGAAGAGTCTAGTGAGGAGGATTCAATGGAAATATTTTGAATTAGAATAGAGGCTTAGAATTTTAGTATGGAGTCGGTTTTGTGTTTATGTTCTGTGTCTGTTTTGCTTCTAATCTGATTGTAATCACTATGAATATGAATGAAATTGTACTACTTGAAACGAAATCCAAATCTGTTAACTTATTTCTTATGTTTTCTATAGCGGTGAAAATAGATTTATGTTAGAATTGCTTAAAAGATTCTTGGGGCTCAAGTAAATTGAAAGCTGACTGCAATAGAAGAATATGGATTTTCGTTCTTTGATTTTAATTTTGTAATAAGTGGCTTCTTAAGCCATCTTTTGTTTTGTTGGTTGTAATCATCTTTTGTATGTCAGAATCGCTAAAAAGATTCTTGGGGCTCAAGTAAATTGAAAGTTGACACAGTCATTGACAAAAGACTATAAGGATTAAAAATCAACGACAAAATGGAAAGGAAGGTGATGTGAACAACCAGAAAGGGATCAACAATAATTCTGCAACACAAGAATATGGATTTTCGTTGTATGATTTTAATTTTGTAATCACTGGCTTCTTAAGCCATCTTTTGTTTTGCTGGTTGTAATCATCTTTTGAATATTAATAAAATTCTCTTTTGGCAATAACATTAGTGAATGGTGATTGAATTGTTTAAATTGATTACATCACTTGTATGATTGTAATTGAAATTTTTAATGTTACATCATTACATTGAATATACCATTGCACTCTTTTTGCAATAGTACGTCGATTAGTAAAGCTACTCGACGTAATCTTAATAGAAAAGTTATGAAACAAAGAGGTTAACGCCATTTTTCAGACTTCGACGTATTATTGTCAGCCAGATTACTCCCTTTTTATTTCTTTTTCCTTCAAACCCAAAGGTCGCTCCCTTTTTTTATTTATCCTTTTTAAATTCAAATAGAACGTCCATTTTTATATGGAAAAACACAGTTGGTTGGGCTTGATAAATGTTGTGTTAGGAACGAAGAGATCCACGTCATATACTGACACCACTCGACGTCCAGGTATATGGGAAAAGACTGTTGGTAGGGCATGATAAATGCTACGATAAAAGGAAGAGATACACGTCAATAATGACACCACTCAACGTCCATGTTATTTGGTAAATACATAGGGACGTCCACGTTATTTGGGAAATACATAGGGACGTCACTTTTCTTTAGTATTTGACGTAAAATTATTTTGAAGGATTTCTATAAGAAATCCATTATTACGTAGGTTCATAAATGGAAACAAAAAAAAAGCAAAAACATAATAACACTAAACATAACAAACAAAATGAAAATCAAATGACGAAAAGATCCGCGGGATTGTTAAAATGTAGAAGGATTTTTGTGAATGGAGGTTGTAACATTTTGAAAGGGTGCAAAATCCAAATCTTTCAACCTTTTTCTTTGGATTTCTATCACTCTTTCAAGCTCTTCGCCATGACGCACTCTTTCAAGCTATTCGCCATGACAAAGAATCAAACCACAAGGAAATTACTCGCTTTGGTGAACTTGAAAGAAATGATAGAGAAACAAAGAAGAAAGTTAACAGATTGTTACGAGATATTTGGTGAATGAAGGTTGTAGCATTTTGAAAGGGTTAACATGTATTTATTTATGGAAGTTCTGTAGTTTAGTGAAGGAGGAGTAACGTTTTGAAAGGATGCGAAATCCAAATCTTTCAACCTTTTCCTTTGGTTTTCTGTAATCCTTCAGGTTTTTTTGTGTCCTTGAAGGAGATAATAGAAAACACAAAGAAAAAAATTAACAGATGGAGTTCATAGCAGAAATTTTATAAATAGATGTCTATAGGTTATCTAAGGCTGTGAAACTGTATTTATAGAAAAAAAGAATGACTGTTGGGAAAGGCCTGATGTGGGGTGACCTTTGGCTTCAATAATAAACGGCAGTCCGAAGGCAAAAGGTTGTTACAAGAAATTTTATAAATGGATATATACATAAATAATTACTGTTGGGAAAGGCCTGATATGGGCCTGATATGGGCTTCAATAATAAAAGACAGGTCTACTTAAATGATATATGGGAACATGCAGTTTGCTGCTAGAAACGAAGAGGTTGACGTCAATTTCTTCAGACTTCCAAAGTGTCTTTTTGGTTTAATTCTTTTTTATTTTAATCCAACACTAAACGTCAGATTCCTTGGGTATCTGACGTATTATTCGTAATCCAAGGCAAAGGTCGCTCTTTTTTTTCTTTTTCCTTTTAAATTCCCATAGAACGTCTAACTCTAGGGGACTTCGACGTGAAAGGCATTGGAGTGGTTCTCTGTTCTTTTATGGGACGTTGAACTTTGACGTTATATGCGAGTACGACACATCAAAGCCAAATACCCACATAATTTGACTTCACTTAATAAAACGTCGAAGCCACAAGTACAAAGATGTTTTTTCGTTTGGTTTAGAAGAAAAAATTAAAAACATAATCTATGGAAAATACAACTTCTAACGCGAAGAAGAATTTGACGTTCTGTGGTTGGTTTAAAAGAAAAAGAAAAAATAATAAAAAAGGAACTAAATAACAAATCGTCTAAGCCAGTTTAAAACTGACATTTTATGGGTTGATTTAAATGAAAAATAAACAAATAACTACTAGATGTAATATACAATGTCCTTCTTTTGTTGCGGTTGACGTCATATTAATTAAATCAATATTTAGTATTTATTTATTTTGAATTGGACGTCGACTACTTCCTTATGGACGTTATGTGATTACAACCAGCACGTCCAACCCAAACTTGTTCGACGTTCTGTATTGTTTTAAACATCGACCCCATAAAGTGTGGGACGTTCTGTTTGGTTTATGAGAGAAAAAAAAATATAAAGAATAATTAAGGGATTTACTCTTTGGCTTCATGCTGGGATATAAAACGTCGAATATTTGTCATGGTTGACGTCAAATGTGGGTAGGAGTAATACTGCTGGAAGCAAACCACTATTTCGTTATTTTTTTATTTTAAATTGAACGTCAAATGTTTCTTAAGTTGACGTTATGTGATTGTTTTATGTAGATCTTGGCCTTATTTGATGTTAATACATTTTAGATTACGTCGATATGCTTCTTGTTTGGCGTTAACACATTTTAGACGGCACACTACTTTAGTAATTGACGTGGAGCGAATCAATTTATTTACGACAATGCCACCAGTCATTTTTAACGTTGAATATTGAGTGCTACGACGTTGAACGTGTGACGTTATATGCTGTTTTTATACTAGTGAACATGTCATAAAGGATGTTCGAGAGTAGTAGGTTGCATTTCTTTTAACCATTTGTAAATGATTAGATGTTTCAATATTATATTTTGAGTTTAGGAACTATTTTATATGTAACTATGTTAAGTAACTATTAAATATATTTAGGAACTTAGTTAGGTAAATATTACATTTTGATGTGTTAATAGAAAAAATATTGGTTATTTTACTTGTTATTGATTAGTTAGACTCTATTATGGAATTGAATTTTATGCAAGTCTGGATATGGATAGTAGTACATACAAATCAAACTTTTTACACTAGTTCTAAAGCCGGTGTAAAATATGGAAAACTTTCTATACCTCCTGCTTCTATACCTATTCAAAAATTGGTATAAAAAGTCTTTTTTAACATGTATAAAAAACCTCTTTTTTAACACGGGTTCTTCCTTGGTCATAGATTTCTCTGTTAACAAAATATTAATATGACGCACTACTAACCTAACTTTTTCGCCTTTTCCAATCCTTCCTTTCAAGAATATTATAAGCATAAAATTATATTAAAATCCTAATTGATTCTAATTAGAATTTTCCTTTCCTGATTCAATCTCACGCTAAAATAAATAGACCAATATTAACTCTGATTTGCACATGTTAAAATGCACCTTCCTAATTACTTTAATTAACATTAAATATCCTTGCCTGTGACCAAGTTCAATGCACCTAAACCATTTTCGTCAAAAAAAACTTGACCAAAATGAAAAATAACACTCCTAAGCTCTAACCAAGATTCAAACTGTCTACTTCAAGCATCAAATAAGCACAACAAACCAAACAAGCACAACAAATCAAATAAGATATCGTATTTATCTTTGTTATATATTACAATACACAACAAACCATAAGCATAAATGCATATTAATCACGTCAATTAACAATAAAGAAAATAATTAAATAACGCATAATTAAGAGGTCCAACCATCTATATTACCTATAAGTTATCATATTTATCTTTGTTATGACAATACACAACAAACCATATACATAAATACATATTAATCACGTCAATTAATAATAAAGAAAATAATTAAATAACACATAATAAAGAGTTTCAACCATCTATACTACTTGCACTTCACTTCTGTTAATTATATTTGTTTTTTTTTTATATACTTAACTAATGTCCAACTCACCCTTTCCTAACATCATTTTTCTTGGGTATTACACTAAAAGTTGGCATAGAAAAATTAGAAAACTGGATTGCATGGCATTGAATGTAATAAAAAACTATATGGCATAAAAAAACTGGAAGGTATAAAAAAGACTGCCAGCAAATAAATAAATAAGTGATGATGATGCATATTATTTTGAAAAAGAACTATATTCCATAAAGATGGGACTGCACCGCATATATGAACCTAATTATGCTAAATAGCATTTCTTTTGAAAAAAAAAAAAAACTTCACTGCAACGCGTATAACAAATGGATTGCACAACATATATGCCAATGGCATATTAATTTGAAAGCACCGCAAAAAATGCTACATAATAATTAAAGGAAGAAAATTGAAATCACACCATGTACCATCCTGGACCGTGTAGAATACAACAAAAGAAACCATGCGTGAGTGGAAGCAAGAATCTCTCAATCATAAAAACTTCGTATATAGCATAATCAAAAGGGAACATGACATTAAAAATTGGAAGGAATAATAAATAAACACAACTCACAGCAAATCATGAAGGAAAAAATGAAAAACTGGACAACGACAAACAATGATCACTACAGGAAATTCACTGTTTACCGGCGGGCTATTAGCGACGGCCCCTAGACCTTCGGTAAACTTTATTTATCGAAGGATTTTCCGAGGGTCTGTAAAGTAGTACATAATTGGAGGATTTTGGCCTTCGGTAATCGACATGGGACATTACCGAAGGAACTTGACCTGTAAGTGGGTGGTGTATAAGAAAATTTTTCCCTCCCCCTCATTTCGCGAAAGCTCTTCTTCCCCCAATATTCAGAATCTCCCAACTCTTTCTTCCCCTAAGTCCTTCTCCCAACTCCCTGTACTGCTTGTGCACACTGTTCCCTCCACCATTATTGTGGTCCAGCCTCGTGGTTCACTCAAGGAAGCCATCTTCGTCATTCGGCCGACCATTCGAAGAACGTCCTTAGAGTCATCTTCTCGAAGGGTATTGGTCATTGGCTACCGGTGTTCGCCTACGTTAGCTGCCGGAGTTCGCCGCTCACATTATCATTAGGGCGAAAATCAGGTATTCCCTCTCACATTTTCATTTCGCATTCAAACACATTTGCCCTCCCTTCTCTGATTTCCCCAATCTAAGAATGGTCACAATTATTTGGTCCAAGGGCCGTAGGCGCGGGGTGCTGGAGTTCGCCTCCCTCCATTGTGCTTCAACCGCAACGTCAGGTCGTGAACCGCCATTGCAGTTCAATCGTGCCTCTACAAACCTGTATTAGCCTGAACTTCACTTCCGGTTTGAGGACTCCTGC
>JAHCHA010008818.1:0-20462 GCA_027742795.1 Vigna hirtella
TCCTTGTTTTTGCAGGTTTTTAGATGAAATTGATGAAAGAAGTGAAAAGGGATAAAGATGGAATCAGAAAAGGACACAAAAAGTGCAAAAGAAGAGAATCAGCAAGTATCGCTCAGCGCCATTTACCGCTGAGCGGCACTTTTCAGTACTCGTTGGCACCACTGAGGGGCAACTATGCCGCTGAGGGGAAGAATGGCAACGCGTTACTACCGCTGAGCGGTATTTATCGCTGAGCGGTATTTACCACTGAGCGACACTCTTCTGGGCTTGGGCCTACTTTTCTGTATTTTTTAGATTATTATATAAGCTTTAGGACGTTCTAGGGTTTGTATCTTTGGCTGGGACGAAGCAAAAACACACTCTTTCACCCCTTGGAGGAGGATTTTTTATGCTAAGGCTCCTTTCTCAACTTTCTAGGGTTCTATCCTTCACTTTTCCATGTATTTCATCTAGTTTCACCATGAATATGGTGAACTAAACGTATTTTGTTCTTGGGGAATCAATGTAAATCCTTAGAAACTCTCTTGTATGGAATTTGTTCTTCAAAATCATCTATATGATACATGCTTTCTTTCATTAATAGTTAGGGTTTTTCCTCTTTACTCAAAGCATGCATTGTTTAACTCATTCGATGTCATGATTATTGGTTTAACTTATTCTTTACTTAAAATAAAATAAAATAAAATAAAATAAAAACCGAAAAATAAAAACAGGAAATAAAAACAGAAATTCAAATTTCAAAATTCAAAATTCAAGTCAAAGATAATCAATAATCACACAAATAAACCAGTTAAACCACGAGTCCCCGGCAGCGGCGCCAAAAACTTGATGACAAATTTATGAACACCGAAAAACGGCGCCAAAAACTTATTTAACCCTCGGCAAGTGTGACCGAATCGTATCAAGTAATAAACTCGGTAAGACCAAGTATCGTTCTCCCAAAGGACTCACGACCTAGTTAGTTATATGATTTCTTGATTATTTAAGACTTGTGAACAAATTGTTATAAGTTTCAAATGCAAAAGACAAAAAGTAAACATGTATGCATGTGATGATCAATGGGAAAGAAGAACACAAACACTGAACGAATTAGATGGATGAGTATGTTGTTGGGGTAATCAATTTCATCTTATCCACTCTCATATTTTAGGAATTCATCATTCTTTTCATCAATGTTAATGCCACTCTCTAAATTACCTTAAACCCGATGTCTCGGCGAAGAAAGCCTATCCTTAATTACGAGTTCATACAATTCCTAGCATCCCTAATAATTAATTCTGAAGCACAGAAGCTTAAAGGCAACCAACCCTCATATCCCTATGTCTAGGCAATACTGCTATTGGGAGAATTTCCCCGGATCTAGATTTCCCCATATGTCACCATATCGACAAAATCAATAATCATAACATCGAATGAGTTAAACAATGCATGCTTTGAGCAAAGAGGAAAAACCCTAACTATTAATGAAAGAAAGCATGTATCTCAAATAAGATGTTTAAACACAAATTCCATATATGAGAGCTTCAAAAGATTACATTGATTCCCTAACAACAAGAAGAGTTTAGTTCACCATATTCATGGTGAAACTAGATGAAATACAATGAAAGAGTGAAAGACAGAACCCTAGAAAGTTGAGTAGGTAGCCTTAGCATCCAAGATCTTCCTCCAAGGGGTGGAAAGGTGTGTGTTTGCTTCGTACTCTGCCAAAGATACAAACCCTAGGAAGTCCTAAAGCTTATATACTATTCGAAATATTACAGAAAAGTGGGCCTAAGCCCAAAATAATGGCGCTCAACGGTAAACTATCGCTCAGCGGTAAGTGCGTGTGTTGAATTCTTCCCCTCAGCTGCACTTTCACCCCTCAGCGGAGCCAACGGGTGTTCATTAGTGCCGCTCAGCGGTAAACTGGCGCTGAGCGGTACTTCCGGCTTCTCTTCTTTTTCACTTTTTGAGTTCTTTTCTGATTCCATCTCTATCCTTCTTCACTTCTTTCATCAAATTCACCTTAAAACCTGCATAAAACACTGAAATCAAGCATAAACCTGTCCAACTCTCTTATTTCCAAAAATATAAACAAAAGCATGATTCCATGCTAGTTTCTAAGTGTTAAAGGTTGCTTTTAGTATCAATATTAAGCATGAAAATAACAGTTTTTCAACTGTTATCACTCGCGTACTGTTGCAAAACGTGCAGAAGGTCGACCTCGAACTAAAGAAAGAGCGTGACCAACTAGTGGCTGATTTGGAGCAGGCGAGGAAGGAGGTCTTTGACCAGAAAAGTGCCAATACTACGTTGAGGGCAGAAAGGGACGCCCTACTCCTTACTACTGTTGAAGATAAGGATTTAAAAGAGGAGATGGGTGAAGCAATTGTGTTAGAGCATACCCGAGGTTTTAAGAAAGCCTTAAGGCAAGTATCTCATCTCTTCAATATATCTACTAAAGGGGTTGATTTCGACCCAAGAAAAGATGTTTATCGAGGGTGTCTGGTACCCTTAAGTAAGATCCCTGAAGGCGCTCTGTTGGAAATCTTAATGAAGCTTTGGAAGAAGCTGTCGCGGAAACAGCTGTTGTTGGGGAGGTTAGGGAGGAGGATCCCGCCATTCCCTCGACCAATGTTGATGATGTTGTACATATGCAATAGATTAGGCTTTCAAACTTGTTTTGTGTATGCTATCTACTTTTTGCATGAACTTAAGGTATTCGATACCTGTTGCTTCAATGACTCTCGCATTGTCTATTTCGTATATACTTGTGATAATTACCTATTGTCAAATATTGTTATTGTTCCATAGTTGGTAGATTGCCTTCATGTTGGCATGGGCTAGGTGTTCTTGGGCTAACTTAACCTAGATTAGGGGATGCTTTCCTAGATTTGATGTTCTGGGTGTTTTTAGGCGAACATCTACCAGAGGGAGTGTATCCCTATATTTAATGCGCCTGGGTGTTCTAGGACGAACATCTACCAGAGGGAGTATATCCCTATACGCGATAAGCTGGGTGTTCTAGGGCGAACATCTACCAGGTCGGGGAGTGTCCTTAGTTGAGTGGCTTGGCACGAATGGTACCCTAACGTCCGCCCTTGTATTTTGATAATTGTGAGTAATTAAATTGTGTTTCAGCAAGCTTGTGAAACTTGTAGATTGAAAGCAACCTGCTTGTGGTTTTCTTGAAAATGACAGAAGTAAAAAATGGATAAAAATTTATTACTGTAAACGGAGGAACAGTGTTTCATAAACATGGAAAAAACAAATTTCAACTAAAATAAAATTTAAGATGAGTTGCGTTCCATGTGTTTGGGATGGCTTGTCCATTAAGGAGTTCGAGGCTGGTCCATTCATTAAATCTTCTACGATGCGGAACGGTCCTTCCCAATTGCTTGCCAGCTTTCCGTGGGCTCGATTCTTTCTTGCTTCCCCTCATTTCCGCCACACGAGGTCTTCTTCTTTGAAGGCTCTGGGTCTTATCTTGGTATTGTAGCGTCGAGAAAGCACTCTTTTATGGGCCGTCGCGCGAATTGTGGCAACCTCTTGCCGCTCGGGTAGCGTGTCGAGGTTCATCTGCAAGCATGGCGTCCGTGCCGTATGTGAGGTTAAATGGACTTTCTCTAGTGGATCCGTGCGGGGTGCACTTGTACGCCCATAGTACTTCTGGCAGCTCCTCTACCCATAAGCTTTTAGCTTCACAGAGTCGCTTTTTCAATTCTGTGAGTATAGCTTTGTTGGCAGCTGATGGGTCTATCGCGACCCATGAAATTTGTTGTGCATTAAAAATGCAGTATAGTGCTAGGAAGTGACTCCTAGGTCGTCTCTCAAGGACCAAATGTGGTTCGAGACTTAGGTCAAACACGTAGTGGCGGGGGGTTTGAAAGTGTTTTTACAGAGAGAATTAAACTAAATTAAAATTGGAAGTTAAAGACAACCAAACAAAATTAAAAGCATTGAATGAAAGTAGAAAATCGAACGGTTCTAACAATAAGTGTTAAAACCGAAAGGTGCTATGAAGCAGTGATCGAACGGTGGACTATAAATTGAATAGCAGAAGTACAAGCAGGAATCCGAACGGTAATAACATTGAGACCGAACGGTCTCTAAAGAAAGGAAAAGGAAATAAGCACAAACATGAAAGTCGAACGGTCTCTAACAGTAAAGCCTGTTAGAGACCGAACGGTGTAATTGTAAAAACCGAACGGTAATTCAGTAAATGTTGAATCAGTAAATGTGAAAAATTCAAAGTGCAGTAGAAATGAAAGTTGAAAACGCGATAGTACAGCAAAACAAAACTTAAACATCAGAACGTGAATTTGCAAATGGAAAAGGCACCAGCGACAAAAACATAATTAACGAAGACACTCAAAACGTAAATTCTAAATCAAGAACAACAACGAGAACGCAAATGAAAGAGTG
Source organism: Vigna hirtella (assembly GCA_027742795.1). Lineage (NCBI taxonomy): Eukaryota > Viridiplantae > Streptophyta > Magnoliopsida > Fabales > Fabaceae > Vigna > Vigna hirtella. Next base: position 4,405 of record JAHCHA010008818.1, read on the forward strand.
AAAACCGAATTCCAGCAGTGAACAACAAAGAGGATGAAGAGTAAAATGTAGAAAACATAACAGCAGCTGAATTGAAAATGCACCACATGAACTTAAACACGAAATGAAGAGTGAACGTAAAACCAAAACGCAGCAATGAAGAAGACAGTGAACAGTAACGAAGAAGAAACGAGCATGGCAAAGCTTGATAAAATGAAATGAACGACCATTGAACGCAGTAACGATTTCAACTATTAAATTGCACTGTAAACAAGATTCAATACATGGAAATGCAAAAGAAATAAAACCTAAACCTCCCCAAAGGGGGAGGAGGAAGAAAATGCTCCCCAAGAACAGGTATGTAGTGGTGGCCGGGAGACTTTGGTAAAGTGAAGGTGATTTTGGGGTATATAGACCCCAAAAGACAAAATTGCCCTTCTAATGGGCTTGTCCTACAAAAATGACCTAAAATTTGGGCCCCAAGGTCCTAAGGTTGACCCAATAACATTCTATGACGAATTTACATTCTAACACTAACGTGGCCACCCTCTTGAATTCCTAGAATTTTCTTCCAACACTGCTGCTGCTGAGTTCTCTGGTCATCTCATCTGACCGTTCGGTCATTAAAGGCTCCCACCGTTCGGTCAATAATGGTCTACAGGCTCAGGAAATGGTGTGTAGTGCAGTCTTCACAAGACTGTTCAGTCAAGAGCAATTGCTGAGACCGTTCGATTCTCTAGTGCTCGTCAATTCAGTTCAGGCTCTAGCTCACCGTTCGGTCACTACAAAACCATTCCCGTGCTCGCCCATTATGTTGAACAGTGTTCAGGTGGTAGCTGACCGTTTGGTTCAGGGGAACTCATGCACTAAGGTTATTCCATACGGTTCAATCAGTTGAGCTAGGTTTCCACAGACTGTTCAGCCAATCCTTCAGCAAACTGATCGATAGTGTAGTGCTCGGCCATTCATTGTAGGTTCTCAACATACCGTTTGGTCATGTCTTCAGTAGACCGTTCGGTCAATGCTTCACAGACCGTTCCGTCAAGCCATTCTAAGTTCTGTCACTCGGTAGAGGCTTCCGTAGACTGTTCCATGCTCGACCATCCAGTGCAGGCTTACACTAGACCGCTCGGTCAAAGCTTCCAGGACCGCTCGGTATTCATTCCTTTAGAAGACCGTTCGGTCAAGGCTTTAGCAGACCGTTCGGTCATCTTCAGCAGATCCTTTCTCAACCTTTCAACCGTGATTGTCCTGCACAAAATGATTGAAATAATTAAGCTCAAATAATTCAAATTAAATAAAATAAGAATTAGTCTTGAAATTGAGCCCAAATAATGAAAATGCAAGAATAATTGATAATTAAGCACAATTCCCTAACAAAATATGGTGTTGGAAGCTAAGTGTATAGTGAAAAATGGTGACTCATCAACAGCTTCAGCCTGTCCATTTGTTTGTGGGTGTTCCACCGAGCTGGTGACATGTTTGATTCCCAAGCTCTTGAGGAAATCTTCCAATCTTTTCTCGATGAATTGTCGGCCGTTACCAGTGATGATTTTTTGGGGCAGGCCGAATCGACATATCAAGTGTCAGATAAATTTCTGTACACATAGAGCGCTTATGACCGCTAAGGCCTCAGCCTAAATCCATTTTTTGAAGTAATCGATCGCCACTAGGAGGAACTTATTTTGAGCTTTCGCGATCGGTGATGGCCGACTATATCCATTCCCCATTGGGCGAACGACCATAGTGAAACAATGCCATGCAACTCTTCGGGAGGGACTCAGAAATCGTTGTCGTGCGCCTGTGATAACGGTTTAAAATAGCGTTATCTGTGATGTAATTTTGATGCTAACTGCACCCTTTTTGACTCATAAACTTGCTTTGACTTATGTTTTTGCTTTAGTTTTGTGAATAAAAGAGTTGAGGTTATACTTGATGATTTTATCACCAAATTCCCTTGATTTTGTAGGCTATTGGAATGATTTAAAATAAGAGTTAAAGTACCAAATAGTTGGAATGCAGAAAAGTCAACCAGAGTGCAGAAAAGTCAACCAGAGTGCAGAAAAGTCAACCAGAGCGCAGAAAAAGGCCGTTGAGCACCAATTTCTTCTGTCTCACACCTGAGCGCCACCGCTAAGCGTCAGTTTAGTGTCGCAACCACCGTTGGGCGCCCTAAGTGGGGCGCTAAGCGCTAGTTTCGTGGGCTTGAACCCGTTTTCTATTATTTTTATGTTCTATTTAAGGACTTGCATGTCCTAGGGATGGTATCTTTTGATGGCTTGAGCATAGAAACACATTTTTCACCCCTTGGGGGTAGATTTGGGGATGTGACAGCTCTCCTCTTCTCTTTCTAGGGTTTTTCTATCTCTTTCATTCTTTCATTCCATTGTTCATATAGTTTCTCCATCATAATGAGGAACTAAACCTTATTTGTTGTTGGGAAAGATGTAACCTCTTAAACTCTCACGTATTGAATTGATTTATATTATAAATGCTTTATTTCATTAATTGTTAGCGTTTTTCCTCTACGCTCTATGCATGCTTTGTTTAACTCATTCAATTGCATGATTATTGATTTTGTCAATATGGACACATATGGGGAAATCTAGAAGTGGGGAAATTCTCCCAAAGGCAATATTACCTAGACATAGGGATAGGAGGGTTGGTTGCCTTTAAGCTTATGTGCGAATGTAATGCATAATTAATTGCTGGGCATACAAGACATTGTGATCTAGTAATTAAGAGTAGGCTTTTGTTAACACTTCGGCAAGTGTACCGAATCGTATCAAGTAATAATAAATGGTAAGACCAAGTATCGTTTCCCAAAGGACTCACGGCCTAGACAGTTATGTGATTTCTTGATTAAATTAGACTTGTAAAAAAAATCATTGTGGTTGAGTTGCGAAAAATAAACATGAATGCAAGTTTTGATCAAATGGATTTAAAGATGCAAAAGTGATTGATGTAAAATATGGAATGATGATGTTGTTGGCGTTTCCGACTTATCCTATCCACTCTCATGTATTCATGAATTCATCTTTCTTCATTAATGTTAATGCCACTTTCTAATTTAGCTGAAACTTGATGTCTCGGTGAAGAAAGCCTACTCCTAATCACTAGTTTACAATGTCTTGTCTCCGTAGAATTTATTCATGCATTACATTCGCACAGAAGCTTAAAGGCAACCGATCCTTTTATTCCTATGTGTAGGTAATATTGCTTCCGGGAGAATTTCCCCAGTTCTAGATTTCCCCTTATGTGTCCATATCGACAAAATCAATAATCATGCAATTGAATGAGTTAAACAAAGCATTCATAGAGTATAGAGGAAAAACCCTAACAATTAATGAAGTAAAGCATATATAATCAAGAATCAATTCAATACATGAGAGTTTCAAAGGATTACATCGTTTCCCCAACAACAATGGAGGTTTAGTTCACCATAAACATGGGGAAACTAGATGAAAATAATGAAAGGAATGAAAGATAGAACCTTAAAAGTTGAAGATCAGAGCTTTCGCATCCAAAATCCGCCTCCAAGGGGTGGAAGGAGTGTAATTTCGCCTCTTTCTGTCCAAAGATCTCAACCCTAGGTCGACTAAACCCTTATATAGTTTATTAAAAATCTATTTCTGGCGCTCAGTGCAACTTTGGCGCTCAACGCAACCTTTTCTACACTCTGGTTGACTTTTCTGCACTCTGATTGACTGGTTGACTTTTCTGCATTCTGGTTTACTTTTCTACACTCTGGTTGACTTTTCTGCATTCTGGTTGACTTTTTTGCATTCCAACCATTCGGTACTTTAACTCTTCTTTCAAATCATTCCAATAGCCTACAAAATCAAGGGCATCTAGCACAAAACCATTAAATTCACCTTCAACTCTCTTATTCACAAAACTAAAGCAAAAACATGACTTAAAGCAAGTTTATAAGTCAAAAAGGGTTGATTTATTATCAAAATTAAGTATAAAAATAACGGTATTTCAACCGTTATCAGCTTTCTTCACCGAGACATCGAGTTTAAGGCAAATTAGAAAGTGGCATTAACATTAATGAAGAAGGTAAATTCTTATATGCATGAGAGTGATTGGGTGAAATCTAAACCCCAACAACATATTCATCTCATATTTTCAATATCATCCATTCCCCCTTGTGTTTAGCCTCAATTGATCAAATTTGCATTCATGTTTATTTTTATTGCATTTGCATTCAAAAACCCCAAAAATTGTTCTTAAGTCTTAATTGGTTAAGCGATTGCGTAATTGTTTAGTGTCGTGAGTCTCTTGGGAAACGATACTTTGCTTACCAATTATTATTACTTGATACGATTCGGTACACTTGCCAGAGTGTTAACAAGTTTTTGGCGCTGTTGCCGGGGACTCGTGGTATAACTATTCTATTTGTGAGATTCTTAACCGATTAGACTTTTTTCTTTTTATCTTTTTATCTTTTTATCTTTTCATCTTTTTATCTTTTTATCTTTTCATTTTTTTTTCTTTTTATCTTTTCATCTTTTTATTTTTTTAATCTTTTAATCTTTTTATCCTTTTATCTTTTCATTTTTTTATTTTTTTATTTTTTTTATCTTTTTTATTTTTTTATCTGTTTGTGGTAATTGGGTGCTCTAGTGTAGTGTTCTTGAGTGTCTGCAGGATTAAATTTGAAAATCTGTACTAGGAGCACAAGATCATCATAAAGAGAAGAAGGAGGAAGAAGGTCGCAGGGCGCGCTTGGGCGCCCCCTTAAGGGCGCTGAGAGCCAAACTTCAAGTGCAATTAGAAACATGTTCACCAAGACTCTGTGCATGAAGTGATTAAAGATATCAAAGAGAATGGAGTTATTGAGATTGAGACTCCTTATTCAAGGAGGGTAAAGATGGTGAACAGGAAGATGTTGCAGATAAGTTGGTGTGATGAAAACAAAAGGAACACCAACATAATAGATGCAGATTGTGCTTAATGGTGTCAGGCTCGTGACGTTAAACAAGCGCTTATTGGGAGGCAACCCAATTTCTGATTTTTCTTTTTAAATTGATTATTTGTGTGGTTTGGATTTGATTTTGCTTTGTAGGAATGATAACATCTACTGATGGGTGTTGGACAACATCTACTGAGGGATGCTAGGAGGACTCAGATGACAACATCTGCTGATGGATGCTGCTATAAGGGTGATGAATGATAGTGTCTACTGATGGAGGCTATGTGATTAAGAATCTACTGATGGATGCTACTGAAGGCATCTACTGATGGATGCCGGTGAAGATGAGAAAAATTAGCATCTACTAATGGATGCTGATGAGAAGGATTCGCATCTACTGATGGATGCCGGAAGATTCAGATGAGAGCATCTACTGATGGATGCTATGCTACTAGACATCTACTGATGGATGCTGCTGGATCAGGATTTTTATGTTTTTGTCTATTTTGTTCTATTGCTTATGTCCTTGGTTTAATGACTTGTGCTGCAATGGTTTGGTGTGATGTGATAAACTGTTGTTTGTGATGAGTAATAATCTTGTGTTTGCTCTATTGCTTTATGATGCATGTTGAGTTAATGATTGGTGAGGCTTTTAAGCATAGATGGTGGTTGCTCATAGTTTTGTTAAAAACAAATGCGTGATTTCAATTATGATTAATATGCTAGGCAGGATGTTTATCAAATTGTGGAACTTGAGAGTGAAACCGTGAGAGATTGGACTCCGGAGTTTTTGATTGATTGAATGATTATTACTTTGGAAGCATGATTGATTTTGCCTAATTTTCTATGATTGAACCACTTGCTTGCTTGTTACACATGATCAAGGCCATGTTTTCTTCTCCCTTAGAGCCAATGCCAATTGGTAAACCCATCAAAGAACAATGTTTCTCTTTACCCTTTGAACCTTGAGCCTAATTTAAAAAGTGGAAAAACCCTTTTTGAAATCTTTACCTTGAGTTAAGTAGAGTATGTTTTTGTGGTAATGGAGAATGGTTCAAGTTTGGGGTGGTGAGAAACCGAAAAGAACTTTGTGAAATTCATTAAAGAGCATTGGGCAAAAGAAAAAGCAAAAGCAAAAGCAAAAGAGAAGAAAAGAAAGAAAAGAAAAGGTTAAGCTCAATGCAAGTAAAGTTGGGAATGAGTTGAAGAATGGTTTCTCACCTAAAAGAAGTAAAAGAGAGATTAATTGTCAGTGTGAATGAATGAATTGTGCACTTTCTTAACTCAAGGAACTTTGTTGTCCAGAAAAACCAATTTTTCTTCTTAGCTCGGCCTCAATACAAGCCTTGAAAAGCCCTTGTGATGATAACTTGCTTGTGAGTGTGTTTGGTATGTGGTTAAATGAAAGGCAAAGTTGATTCATGCGACACTATGATGATAGAGTGTAAGAGTGTCATCTCATTATACACCTTTGAGTGAAACACTTTTGAGTGCTTGAGTGAAACACTGTCTTTGGTGAGGAATAGTTCCATGCACTTTATGATAACATTCCTTCTTGGTTGTTGATTATTTATGAGGTTTGCATCTGTTGTGTATGTCTTGATTATGTGAGCACCATAGTTGAAGCTTGATTGGCTAGATCATTGTAGTATGATTTACTTGTCCTAAAGGAAAATGCTTTTTGGTGTGCTAGATCATTGTAGTATGATTATTTTGTTTAAGCCAAGTTACGTTTTGCTTTAGGACAAGCAAAGTTTCAAGTTTGGGATTGTGATAACGGTTGAAAATACCGTTATCTGTGATGTAATTTTGATACTAAATGCACATTTTTTTAATTAGAAACTTGCTTTAACTTATGTTTTTGCTTTAGTTTTGTGAATAAGAGAGTTGAGGTTATACTTGATGATTTTATCACTAAATTCTCTTGATTTTGTAGGCTATTGGAATGATTTGAAAGAAGAGTTAAAGTACCCAATAGTTGGAATGCAGAAAAGTCAACCAGAATGCAGAAAAGTCAACAAGAATGCAAAAAAGTCAACCATAGTGCAGAAAAGTCAACCAGAACGCAGAAAAAGGGCGTTAAGCGCCAATTTCTTTTGTCTCACGCCTAAGCGCCACCGTTGAGCGTCATTTTAGTGTCGCAACCACCGTAAGTTGTCCACTCTTGTTTATGTCCATCTTTGCAGAAGATAAGTTGTCCACTCCTGTCTTATCTTCTTAATTGTGTCATCTGGTATAGAAGATGTACTCTTGAAGCGCTGCAAAATGAATAAAGATGCATTATGTACCTATCTTACAACAAAGTTAAGTTGTTAGAAACTAAGAATCTAAATAAGTTAAGCATCATTACCTCATTCCAGTCATATGTAATGACAACTCGAATGATGGTCTTAGTCCAAGACATGACATAGTACCCACATTCCCATGAATCTAGCTGCTTGTTACACTAAAATGACAAACTAAATAGTCAAGCGTTTAGATCATTCAATAACTAGTAAAATAAATTAGAACTATTAATGACTTACAACCTTTGGATACAGAACGGATACTAACTGACCTCAATTTTTACCCATTACTCTATTTAAATTGAAAAAACAAGGTAATATTAATATAACTATATTTATCATAAAATGCAAAGGTCAAAATGAATTTGAAACAAAAAAAGAGAAACACTTACCCTTGAAGCATGTTTCTTAAGTCATTTTTCATCTTCTTGTGCAGCGAACAAAACCATACAATTTTACATTGTTTGGGAATGATGAGCATTAGCTGCCAATAAGACCTATCATGATTCATAAATAGTTAGTAAACTAATTAAGAAAACTTTAATGAAATTTTACATCAAGCAACCCATACCCATCAATGTATGGCACAAAGTATATGTCTCTGTTTGACTCAGTCATCCATGTTTCCAAATACTTTTGTTTGCTCTCAATTGTGTTACTAGAAGGTTGGATGGTCTAAGGTTCAACAAATTCGTACATGGAAGACCAACCTTGGTCCACAATGACTGTGTCCATGTACCTAAAACAACAAAGTTAAGTTGTTAGAAACTAAGAATGTAAATAAGTTTAATATGGAAGACAAAAATTAACTATCTTACATGCACCATAGTTGAAGGATGGAAATATTCAACATCCTGTCTCCCCCAATGATCTCTAGTGCATCATTGAATGTGATATATACTAGACATGGGGGGATGCCAAATACTCTATTATCCAGTACACTTCTACTAGTCCTCTATTCAACATAGGTAATTTTGTCATGAGCTTTGCTAGAGGATCATCCTCTACTTCAACCAAGTCATCATCTTCATCTATGACTAACTCATGGATCGGCTGCTTATGGGGACTTATGAACTGAACATAAAAATTTCAAAGTTATCAATAAATATTTTTAAATTTAACATACAAAGACTAATAATAAAAATATTATACCTATGGTGTAGCAATGTGTGACATGATCAATGCTCTAGGCCAGGCTATAAATGTTCCTATGGCCTCCCCTACAAAATGAATTTCTGAAGTGGGTACAGGCACCAGAGCTTGAGGATCCCGAACCTCGTCAATCGTCAGACGCACGTGCTGGGGTAATAGGGGAACACCATGAATTGTCTGCCTTCCCTCAAGTACTCGTCCGACAACCACAATGCGTAGGGGATTGATGGACAAATTTGTAAGCACCAAAATATGATGTCACAAACTTGTTTCACAATCGGCAAGTATGACCGAATCGTTCAAGTAATAAACTTGGTAAGACCAAGTATCGTTCTTCCCAAAGGACTCACGGCCTAGTTTAGTTGTGTGGTTTCTTGATTAACTAAGACTTAAAGACGAAATATTTGAGATCTTATATGCAAAAGACGAAAATAAACATGTATGCATGAAATTTGATCAATGGCAAAGACAAAAGATAAACACTTTCAATGAAATATATGAATGAATATGTTGTTGGGGGTCAATTTCATCTCATCCACTCTCATACATTTTAGGAATCCAACATTCAAATCATCATTGTTAATGCCACTCTCTAATGTACCATTCTAGATGGCTTCTCCCTAATCAAATAGTTCATACAATTCCTAGCATTCCTAATGATTAGTTCATGAGTGCAGGAGCTTAAAGGCAACCAATAGAATATTGTCAGTATAATATTGGGAGAAATTCCCCGGATCTAGACTTCCCCGTACGTGTCCGTATCGACAAAACCAATAATCATGCAATAGAATGAGTTAAACAATGCAAGCATTGAGCAAAGAGGAAAAACCCTAACTAATGATGAAAGAAAGCATAAGTCTTAGATTAAGATGCAAGCATAAATTCCATATATGAGAGCTTCAAGAGATTACATTGATTCCCCAACAAACATACAAAGTTTTAGTTCACCATATTCATGGTGAACCTAGATGAATTACAATGAAAGTATGAAAGAATAAACCCTGAAAAGGTGAAGAGGAAGCCTGAGCATCCAAGATCCTCCTTCAAAGGGGTGGAACAGAGAGTGTTTACTTCGTTCTGCCAAAGATGTCTAACTATAGGACGTGCAAGCCCTTATATACTAATCTAGAGTTACAAAAGATTACAAAAGCCCAAGCCCACAAAGTGCCGCTCAGCGGTAGTTACCGCTCAGCGGTAGTTGCGTGACTCGTTTCTTCCCCTCAGCGGCAATTTTGCCCCTCAGCGTGACTCCCGCAACCTCCTGAGTGCCGCTCAGCGGTAAATTGCCGCTGAGCGGTGCCTTCGACTTCTCTTTTTGCACTCTTTCTTGTCTTTTCTAATGTCACCTCTCTCCTTCTTCACTTCTTTCACTAAATTCACCTTAAAACCTGCACAAAAACACTTAAATCAAGCATAAACCTGTCCAGCTCTCTTATTTCTGAAAATATGGATAAAAGGCATGATTTCAAGCTAGTTTCTAAGTCTAAAGGTTGCTTTTAGTATCAAATTTAAGCATGAAAATAACAGTTTTTCAACTGTTATCAGGGATCCCCATCAACCAATAGCTCATACTGACCATTATATTCAGTAGGCTCTACAGCAGAGCATGATCTCCTAGTGCTGACCCTAGGTGGTGTGGGAGCTTCAGTGGGCAACCCCATGGTGGGCTGCGTCATGGAATGCAACTTCTCTTCAAGCGCTCTTTGAATTTCTTATTGTTCTTATAATTTCTCCATGAATCGTTGCTCCATTGATCTCATGCTTTGGTTGAGCCTTTCCTCTCACTGAAGATCCATCTTCCTCAATGCCTCCTGACTCATGGATTTAGTGGTTTTTTGTGCAGGGCCAAAGTAGTCACGAAGATCAATCGCCCCAGGAACTCCACGTACACGTCCTGCGTGCTCGGGCTTTCCAATGGTCGTTGTTTGAATGTCGTCCCTACCTTGGCCAACAAATGTTCCCTGAGTTTGCTGTTCAACCAACTCATCCTGTATATAAAGAAAACTTTGTAAGCAAGAAAATGCGATGATAAATACACAATCAAACAATGCTTTGGTTTAAACTTACAATTTTTTGTGAGATCAAGGCAGCTGAGGAAGATGTCTTTCTCCCATCAGATTTAGTACGAGCAGCCCTCCATAGCTCGTACCTAGCAGGTGCAGGTGCTAGGTCGGGGGACTCAAGTCCTAAGGCCTCTGCTCGAGTCTTCCTCATCTTCTTCTCAAGTTTTGCATAACCACCTCGTGATAACACGTGTGGTGCATCATTTAGCCTTTGCCTTTCTTGGGCGGCTAACCTTTTACCCTGTGAAACCATGTATACTCATAAGTGAAAAATCATAAGAAATTGCATTAACTAAAGACTCTAAAGATGTTAAGAGACAAACCTGCCAGTCGGCAGACTCTTTAGATGCACGAAACTGCATCCACTCCTCCTGTGTGAAATTGTAGTGTTCCCATGGACTCTCATGTTATCTGTCTCCAAATACATATACACGTGTTAGTCTTGTCTTGAAATCCCTCCATCTAGTCGCTACATGGGACAACATTTTCTTTCTAAGTTAAGTAGTGTTTGGAATTTCATAATTTTGCTGTTTAAAATAAAGAACATGTTAATGACATAAACCTATAAGAGAAAAAAGTATATCAAATTTCTTTTAAGTACACATACGTGAATATCTTGCCATAAAAGGTTCTTGTCGACCTTTGATAACAGTTGAAAAATTGTTAATTTTATATTTAATTTTGACCTTAAAAACAACCTTTATGACTTAGAAATTAGCTTGAAATCATGTTTTTGCTTATGTTGTGGAAATAAGAGAGTTGGATAGGTTTTATGCTTGGTTTTCCTTGTTTTGTCAGGTTTTAAGATGAATTGAATGAAATAAGTGAAGTAGCCAGGAGTTGGACTCAGAAAAAGAAGGAAAAGTGCACAAAAGAAGAGTCGTAGTTACCGCTCAGCGCCACTTTTACCACTGAGCGGTACTCTGAAGTCTCGCAGTCACAGCTGAGCGACAAAACTGCAGCTGAGCGTCAAAATAGAAGAACCGCACTTACCGCTGAGCGCCATTTAGTTTGGGCCTATTTTCTATAATTTTTAGGAATCTATATAAGGTTTTAGCCGAATTAGGGTTAGTATCTTTGGACAGAACGAGGCGAAATCACACTTTCTTCACCCCTTGGAGGAGGATTTTGGATGCTCAAGCTCTATTCTTCAACTTCTAGGGTTCTATCTTTCATTGTTTCATTGTTTTTCATCTAGTTTCACCATGTCTATGGTGAACAAAACCTTTATTGTTGTTGGGGAACCAATGTAATCCTTTGAAACTCTCAAGTATTGAATTGGTTCTTTAATCTAAATGCTTTCTTTCATTAATTGTTAGGGTTTTTCTTCTATACTCTATGCATGCTTTGTTTAACTCATTCAATTGCATGATCATTGATGTTATTTGTATGGACACATATAAGTAAATCTAGAACTGAAGAAATTCTCCCAAGAGCAATATTGCCTAGACATAGGGATAGGAGGATTGGTTGTCTTTAAGCTTCTATGCGAATGTAATGCATGAATAATTGCTAGGGAGACAAACATTGTAAAGTATTGATTAGGAGTAGAGTTTCTTCACCAAGACATCGGGTTTAAGGTAAATTAGAAAGTGGCATTAACATTAATGAAGAAAGAAGAATTCTTGAATACATGAGAGTGGATAGGATGAATCGGAAACCCCAACAACATAATCAACCGTTTTTGCATCTTTCAAGTCCATTGATCAAAACTTTGCATTCATGTTTATTTTTCATAGTTCAACAATAATATTTTTGGTTACAAGTCTAAGATAATCAACAAATCACATAACTGTTTAGGCAGTGAGTCCTTTGGGAAACGATACTTGGTCTTACCATTTTATTATTACTTGATACGATTCGGTACACTTGCCGACGGTTAACAAGCTTTTGGCGCCGTTGTCGGGGAATCGTGGTTTAACTATTCTATTTGTGTCATTATATATTAACTTTAACTTGATTTTTATCTATTTATCTTTTATATTTTTTATCTTTTTGTTTTATCTTTTCACCTTTTTTATCTTTTATATTTTTTTTCTCTTTTTTTTTATCTTTTTATCTTTTTGTGCTAACAAATGTTTTCTAGGGTTTTGTGCCTAATGCTTGCAGGATGCAATTCGGACAAGAATTTAACTATATGGGCACTCAATTCTACGAAGGTAATCTCAACTATTGGTGGGAACCTCACTCAAGCATGGATCCAAGTCAATTTTGGCAAGCTGCCGGACAATTTGAGAACCAACCACAACAACAATGGCAGCAACAAAGCTCTCTATCAAAGATGGATGACGTCTTTCAACAATTTATGCAAGAATCCATCTCCACTCAGAAAAGCATTGAAGCATCATGTAAAAGGATGGAGATGCATATTGGTCACTCAATTGAGAGATTGGAAGATTTTGGGGTTGAAATTGAAGTTAACCCTAGAGAGGAATATCAAGCCATTATCAGTGGAAGTGACAAGACTTTAGATGAAAAGAGATAGAGAGAAAAGAAAAAGAAGAGTTGCGTGAGAAAGATAAAGATGTAGAAAAAGAAAGAGAAGTGGTTGAGAGAGAAGAGAGAAAGAAAATTTGTGTGAAGATTAAGAAAGTGAGTGGAAAAAGAGAAGAAAAAAAGAAAATGAGAGAAAAGAAAATGTGTGTGAAGATAAAGAAAGTGAGAGAAAAGGAAAAGAGGACAACAGGAAAAAAGAAAGAATCATATGAAAAACCCCGTCCTCATCCAAAGAAGTATCATAGGAAGGAGAAGGAATTTGAGCGCTTTATGGAAATCTTCAAGAAATTGGAGATTAAAGTTCCTATGATTGAGATATTGAAACAGGTTCCTAGTTTTATCAAATTCCTGAAGAAGTTCAGCAAAAAGAAGAAAAAAAAAGATGGAACTTGAGCTTTATTGGGTCAAGCTAGTGACGTTAAAAGAGCGCTTGCTGGGATGCAACCCAGTCATTTAATAACTTTTAATTTTTGGTTTGGTGATGTAATCTTGAACTTTTGGTATTTTTGTTTTGGTTATAAGTTTGTTACAGGGTTTACATCTACTGATGAATGTTAGGTGGAAAAGTACCTACTGAAGGATACTATGTTTGTATACACCTACTGATGGGTGTTGGTAAGAAAGATTTGCACTTACTGAAGGGTGCTGGAGGATTTTGGGTCAGGCTCGTGACGTTAAACAAGCGCTACTTGGGATTTATCTCTGTTTGTTTTGACGTTAAACAAGCGCTACCTGTTGATGGACTTTATCTCTGTTTGTTTTGATTTTTCTCTAGTTTCATTTTAGGGATTGAATGTATGAGTGATGTGAGAACCTAAATGCATGGGGTGAGTGAGAGGCATTGGTATAGGATTTCTAGGGCAAGCTAGGAAGAAGGAGAGTTGGTGCCGCAAATGCCGCTCAACGGTAATTACCGTTGAGCGCGACTGCTGCAGATTTGGGTGGACTATTTTGGGCTCAGCGAGATTAGGCCCATTAGGTTAATTTTTATACCCTAGGGCGCGGCTTTGCTTCCACTTTCAGATCTCCCTCTTCCCATACACTCTCAAGCACTCTCCAAAGAGTTCTCTTCACTTTTCCCTTCTTCCCCCTTCACGAAATCTCTCTTTCAAACACTTTTGCACCAAGTTTCGACTCAAGTTTAGGGGTTTGGTGAGAGCATTGCTGTTGGGGGATGATTTCTTCACTTTCTTAGAGAATTTTTCACTCATCTAGCATCTCCGCCCAACTAAGTACAAGCATTTTACATTCTAGGATTTTTGAAAGCATGGATTGATATGAACATGGTTCTCTAAGCATGATTTTTTAGGGATTTTGATTTTTATGCATGATTAGATGAATTAATTGTTGTTTGAACCGATTGAAATGCTTGATTTGGGTCTGGAACTAGGAAGATTGCATGTGGGTGGAGATTAGAACATGTTTTGGGCCTTTTTAAAAAATCTGCAGTATCGCCGCTCAGCAGAAATTTCCCTTGAGCGTGATTCCTGCATAGTGGTTTTTAAGCTTATTTTGGCTACTGGCTTGATGTACAGATTGCGCTGAGGGGTTCTGTTTACCCTCAACGGTGATAGGAATGGTTTTAGGGTGTTGTTTGTGGTTTACTAATGCTTAATGATGTTTCTTGTGGTTTTATGAATTGTGTTTCATGTAGGGATGGCCTCCTCATCAGGCAAGAGGATCAAGACTTTGGGATCAAAGAGGAAGAATAAGGAACCAGATCGCTCCTATTCCAACATGTTCCTTTCCCGCAAGCAAGAGCGCCACTTCAATGTTGTCCAAGATATGAGGTTATTAATGGAAAGGAAGGCTAGACTGATACCTGATTTTGCTCCATAGTTTGGAGAGCAATTGGAGAACAGGAACTAGGGAAGGCTAGCCACTTATCCTGCACCAGCTAACATAGCAGGTTGGGTGATCATCCTGCTGAGGATTATTTGAGCTATGTTAGAGGACACACCATTCGGTATGACCCTGATTCCATTAATAGATTTTAAGATACTGAATGAGCTGGTGAGCAATGTCAGTTTGCTCTAAATATGGAAGAAGGAGCGGACTTTGGTGATGTGGAGAGTGTGCTATGTGTGCTTGGAGGGATGATGGGGCTGTCGCGGCCTATACTAATTTGATGTGCATTAAAAATGCAGTATACTGCTAGGAAGTGACTCCTAGGTCATCTCTCAAGGACCAAATGTGGTTCAGGAATTAGGTCTAACATGTAGTGGGAGGGTTTGAAAAGTTTTTGTGATAAGAAATGAACTAAATTAAAATGAAAATTAAACACAACCGAACATAATTGAAAGCATTAAAGTGAATGAAAACAGTAAACCGAACAATCCTAAACCGAACATGGCACACCAACCAATTAAATTGGGCTTCACAAATGGATGAGCTAATAAAATGAAATAAAACAGAACAAACTGGTGACTAAAAACACCTCCCGACGGTGATTCAAGAGCTAGCCTATGAGGCCGAATGGTCTACGTCAGCCTTGGAAGCAATAGATGCATAAACCAATTAAATGCATAAACCAATTAAATGCATAATCCAATTAAATGCATAATCCACAAGCACGCGTCAGCCCTTGAATGCAATAAATGCATCATATAGAAATGCAAGAAGCAATGAAGATAATAAATAAAAGGCATAGTGCAGTATTCCAATATCAATAATCAACCAAGTGTTTTCGGTGCAGGCTTGAAGCTAAAAAATAAAACAATTTTCCAATGTTAAAAGCATCCCAATCGGTGTAGGTTTAAAGCTAAAAAAAACGTCCCCGTGTGATGGACAAATTTATGAGCACCAAAATATGATGTCACAAACTTGTTTCACAATCGGCAAGTATGACCGAATCGTTCAAGTAATAAACTTGGTAAGACCAAGTATCGTTCTCCCAAAGGACTCACGACCTAGTTTAGTTATGTGATTTGTTGATTATTTAAGACTTAAGAACGGAAACAATTGGATTTTTATATGCAAAAGACGAAAATAAACATGAATGCATGAGGTTGATCAATGGCTAAAGCAAAGTACAAACACTTTCAATGGAATATATGGATGAATATGTTGTTGGGGTATCAATTTCATCTTATCCACTCTCATATATTTTAGGAATTCAACATTCAATTCATCATTGTTAATGCCACTCTCTAAATTACCTTTCAA